>JAFJYH010000561.1:0-15671 GCA_017365405.1 Cadophora malorum | reverse complement strand
GGGAGACGGGACGGGGGTGTCTCGAGGGTTGAGAATGGGCGGGGATCTCAGGATAATATTAGAGAGATGAGTCGGAAAGTGGAGGGTACTGAGGTCAATGGTTCGGAGCGGGAAAGTGTGCAGGCTGGAAAGAAGTCAGAGGAGGGAAGGAAATCGACAGAAGTTGAGCCAAAATTAGAAGGACTTACATCCAAGAACCCCATACTGCACAATGTGTCGGATGCGACGAGACATATGCAAGAGGAAAAGGCTGCCAGGGTCTATCGATTAATCCGAGAGGAGGTAGAGAATGGACGGTTGTGGATGGTGAGGAATAACTACGATTACGAAAATGCTTCAGACTGGGAGCGTCTCAATTGGCATATGGCTAGGAGGCGGGAAGTGATTCGGCAGGAAGAAGAGCAAAGAGAAGAGGAGGAGAAGACCATCTCTCCTGAGAAGAAGGAAGCATGGCTGCTTGAGAAAAAGACCCAGCAGCGTGAGAAGGTGCACATTCAGAAGCATATTCTCAAGTGGTTGAAATGGTCTAGGAAGCATCCTAATTTGTCGCCGTGGGAAGACAAGGACGCAGTGGATGCTTTGTTGGAGCGTATGAAGCTTGGTTCTATGGCTGATCAGGGTATAAGGAATGCGGCGACACAACACCCTTCGGCAGAGGAAAAGGACAGCTCAGAAGTACTTCCATCGGATAGTAGTGTAGACTCGCCGCCATCTAACGACTTCGCTGCTCCAGCATCGGAGCCACACCCCAGGTCGAGAGTAGAACACGACAATTCAGACTCGGGGAAGATAGAATCCGATAGAATTGCTACTAGACAGGGGGCAATCACGCCGTCAACTCCACCAATGACTGAAAACACATACGGGTCGACAGAGACTTCATCAAAGACGCCGACAATCTCTCCCCCAGACTCAGCCGACCTAGACAGACTAGGTGAGATGCTCTCCGAACTCATCAAGCAGAACCGTATCAAACCCAATGACCTTGCCCTCGCCGGTGCAAAACAAAAAGAAAAACAAGAAACACCACCAGCAGCACGCATCAAATACGTAGCGTCAGAAACCAGATCGAAATCTGAGACAGATCGACTCCTCGCGCTGAAGAAGAAAAGCGAGGATTTGATTGCCATGATGAAGGAGATGGGCATTGATGTCAGCCCTGAGGAGGTTGCTATTCTGGCGGCTGACGCGAGGATGGTGAAGAGGATAGAGAGGGAGGAGAGGGAGGAGAGGGAGGAGAGGGCGAAGTATTGGTCGTGGCGGAGTGTGCCGATTAGTGGGAGGCAGGATGTTGGGAGGGAGGTTAGGGAGGAGAAGGAGAAGGGAGACGAGAAGGAGGTTGAGAAAGAATCGTCGTCTTCACTACCAAGGGAAACACCGCCGAGACAAGGGAAAGATAGTTCCAGCGTGGTTGTGGTGGGAAAGGCGACGGACCAGGTGATTGAGGTAGAGACGGAATCGTCGGAGAAGAGCCTCGAGGGTTTAGAAGAGGAAATGAGAGATGCAGACGCAGAGATATTTAAGGCGGCGAGATTTCTGGCGGGTCGGTATGTTCTCCCTCTCCTCACATCTTTAACACATACCCATCCTCCCCTGTTCCCTCAACTCCTGGACTATTCCAACTTTCCTCCCACTTCCTCCCATCCCCAAAATTGCATCTAACCCCAAACGCCTCCGCCGGGACATAGCGTCAAAGATTGTCGAACTAACGAGACAAAAACACAGTTTCGCAGCCAAAGAAGCAACCATGAAAGCACACCTCTCCCGCCGGTTGACATACCATTCTATACTTATCCTTAGACCGGAGAGGAAGAAGGGTGAGACGGGGAGTTTGGCGCCTGTTGGGATTGTGTTGCCTGAGTCTGAGAGTCGAGGGGAAGGAGGAGGAAAGGAAATAGGGAAGGAGGTTAGGATTAGTATATCCCATGATGGGGATTTTGCTACCGCGGTGTGTTTGGCTGTTGACGAATGAGCGGTTGGGGAAGTTTGATGACGTTCTCCAAAACAGGCCCCGCCGTTGCTATGCGGGATGGAAGAAAGAAAGACACGGCTCAGACTGAAATGCTCTCTTCTGGGAATGGATAGGCAAGAAGCTCGTCTTCTATCTCCGGATCCCCGGCGCTCGAAGCTAGATATGGGTAACTGGTATAGCGAAGACGGCTGATATGCGAGTGAGTGAGTAAGCGGGGCCTTTTCAAGTCGATCGAGGTTTCCTGGGTCTTGAAAGGTCCCCAGCTTGAGAGGAAGAAGGAAGGGAAGGCTAGGAGAAGTCTTGATGTAACGACTTTGGGATTGGGTACTGCAACGAGGGGCTGGGTGGAAGAAACATCTCCACTTCGGAACTGTATACATATACATACACCTCAGTTGGATGTGCATAGTCTGCGTACATATATCGAGGCAGCTGATTATCTATGACTAGGTATAATAAGCGGTTCTTGTATCATATCTCATCTTGTCAGGTAAATAGATACCTAGACTAGACATAATCTCAGCTCAAGGATCATCAAACACTCCCGATGTGCTGAATAGCGGCGATACAGCGATTCCGCGATTCATTTCCTTGCATGCAATGAAGAACTTCACTTCAAATTGAGTCTCAGTTCCGGAGCACTGCCTTATGAAACAATGAAAATGATCCCAGTATGGTACTAAGTGAATGTCTTTTTGGAATTGCCAACAGCCGCAGCATGACGGGCAGGAGGCAGAGGGTTAGAGGGTTTGGTATATAACCAGCCTATATCACATGAAGTACATGAAGTATGGGAGGCACTCAAGGCACCAGAATGGATATTGTTCTGGGGTTCTTGGGGGTTTGAGAAATGCGTGTGAGAATCTAGGGGTTCGAATTTCTGGTGGAGCAAACGCGACGGGCTTGAATGTCCACTCTGTCTACATGAATGTGGACTGTGAGGGTCGGAAGTATACTGAGGGGATAAGATTAGGCGGTGGGGGGAGGAAATTTGACGGTGAGACGAGGAATGACAGTGCAGGGGATTTGACAGCAGCTCTCCTGCCACGGATATCCTCCACCTCGTACTATTTACTTGAAACTTGTCATACTCAGGAGGCTGGCGGTCTATGTCAGTGATCCAGTCTTGTTATCGGACGAATGCAAACAGCCTCATCAACACTAATGGAGATCAATACATTACTTCGCAAGTGCCATCACTCTTCCTAGTCCCGTTAGTTTGCTTGGTGTTCTTACTTGGTGGGTTGAGTACTCTTATATCCTTGAAAATAGTTAGGGGAATGACAAGTAGGCAAGAGGAAGGTTAGCGTGATGTGAGATGGCTGAGCAGAAATGAGCCGAGGGAGTAAAGATGGAAGATTCTCATGTGCAGGTGATTGAGGGCGTGAATCTTCGAAGACCAACTCTTCACTGTACTATTCCTTCCAAATTGCACGCCAAGCTACCAGTCTGAAGTGGCAAAGTCCTCCTTGTCTTGAGTCGGGACATCTTCTGCTTCTTATACTGGGTACATATTGTGTAGCATCTTCGTCTTTTTGTGCTTTCGCAGGACAACCACCGCAAGCTACGACAAAGAGTATTACAGAGTAGTCGGCGAGACACCATTCCCATCAGGGATTAAGGTAACAGCGCAGATAGCAGTGTTGACTGAGCTTGGAATGAAGATTGGGAATGCATTTGATGAGACGAAGAACCGTGTAAAGAGGACCTAGCATGGTGCGAAGCTACTTGATGAGGTGGAGATGACAGTGAGTCTGGAGTGGCAGTAAGAGATTGTTGACAGTGGCCTCGCATTTCTCACTTATAATTGAGATAGGAAAATACCAGTTCAAAATCTGTCCGGATTTCATTATCAGAAAAATCCAACAAGGAAGAAGTACGTTTCACAGCGGAGACAGAATCTTGCTCCAATGGCCGTAAGTTAGTATTGCGATGCTGGGTCCGGACATAATTGACGAGGTGGCCCAAGAGTTGCAAAAACATACTGCCGTGAAACCTTGGCCGGGCTCGTGAGAATTTAATATGAATGCAAAGTTGAATTTCAATGTCCTCCGTCACTTTTGTGACATTTAAATGCCCAATTTTTGATTGCGTTAGCCGAGCCGGGATGGCACCCTCAAGGCTGCCGATTGAAGTGGATGGTTGCTCCGCCGTGGAGGATATAAAACTGCACCGGCGACGATCGACTTTTTGACATATGGCAGGATGGTAAATCATATGGATGGTTACGGGTAGGGGAGGGGGGTTTCTTCTTTGGATCTGATGCTGCTTTACTGGGGAAATTCCCAGATGGCATCTTGCCACCAGAAGAACGGTGAATGGTCGTCTGTCAAACGGCACGAGAGGTCAAAAGTCAGAATTTTAATCACTCGCTCACCGAGCGAGATCAATGAAAGTGAAGAGAAAGTCGGCAAATTGACCTTTTGTGACAGCAAGATCTCTTCAGAGCGCTGAGGTGACCATCATAATCCAATACCTCGGAGCCGGAGAGCTTTCCTTCCATAGTCGGACCATCTATGGGGGGTAATTGAAGCCCAATAGAGTATGCAAAGCAAGGTTCGATGAGCAGCAACACCAAAGTGGGGAGTCGACCTTTTGAGTTGTCTGCATAGGTATCTACCATTCTGCATACAGCCATATGAGCAAAGGAAAACAGTTGATATATCAGAGAAGATGCTGCATCACTTTCTTCAGCAACGGCTATTCAAGATCTCCTATACTCTAGAGTAGTACTCTACTCTTTGAGAGGGTGCTCGCTTAAGACTCGCTAGATACTTGTACTTTGCCGAGGCTGACTGCTGGGGGGAGCGGGGAAAAAAGCACCAACAGCAGTCATTGATCAAGGACATCAGCACAAAGAAATGCAAAAACAAAAATCGACGCTTTAATCGTCGAATCGACCACCAGGGGACTCGAACCCCCAACCTCAGTCTTACAACTTCTCAGCAGTAGGAGGACCGCGCGCTACCATTGCGCCAAGCAGCCTCGATTCAGGCAAATCCGTGTTTTTACACGAACTTTGGCGACATTTTTGCATGTCAGATGCCTAAAAGTGCTTATCTTGTTCAATATCAGAGATAACAATATATGACACAATGACTGGTCTTCAGACCAATCATGACTCTGAATAGTGCTCCGAACTCCGGCCGCCCCATAAGAATTCTTTGTCAGCTATTGATAACTTGAGTAATAATTCCTCAACTCATCATACTTTTCATTTCTATACGAAAGAAACTTTCATACTGAGGTTCAAAGCAAGCGAGGTCATTCGTTATGTTCGAGAAGTTCTGCTTTCCAAGAATATTCAAAATCCCAGCACGTGACAAAGCCTGTAGAAGCATATTACTACCTCTTTGAATCTGCTCCACCCAGTCTGCGTCTATGAGATCTTAGCGTACTGTGTGCATCCACTTATAGAAGATACCATTCGTGGGTGGCTATGAAATAAGTAGATTCAACATTGTGACTAAGGATGAAATTTGAGCCCGGATTGACGCCATGGAGCTGTTCTAATGTCCTGGAATATTTTTGGACAATTAAATCGGAGATGGATGATCCAGGTATTCACTATCCGGGCTACGCAATTGGCTATGATTTCGTCAAATTCATATCTAGCAACTTCATCACCGAGCATCGGATGTTGTCGTTCTCGCTCAAGGCACTCATCATCTGGCGATCTTTACCGGGCGTAAGCATTGCCATGAGTACTATGGACCGTGGCCCACCACCTCGTTGAATTGGAAAAATAAACATTAAAGTATGGTATCTGAGCCCCTTAAGTACATTCTCGTACGACAGTTCCATCCAGAAGAGCGCTCCCGCCGTGAGGCAGCACTCCGCTGCCCTCGAGTGCACGACTCGCAGTCACCTCACCAAGATATGGACAAGAGACCCCTTGTGAGGAATGGCAATATTAAAAGCATGTCGATGAAGTCTCGAACCTTGAATCCTCATCCCAGGACATGATCATAGTCTGATCACAATTTGACATAGAAGGGAAGTGGTCTCGGTATGGCCCTCTCTGCGCCTCACTTAGGAGGTATGATTGCGATACTTGACTGTTGCTTTCTGATAATCAGAAACAATGAACAAGTGTATCTTATAATTACATTGCCTCTCAAGACTCTCAACTCTATGGCTTGCACTGTCGGGTTCTTTAATGAAAGGTGCGAATTTCCCGGCGACTTGATCTCACCCCCTGTGGCGGACGAGCTTCTTCCCTGAAGCTCTGAATCCCGTGTCGCACCGAAATTTACAATAGTAGTCACTATCAGTATCTCCAATCCAGAAAAGACGTTGGGAAACGAAAGAGTCGATGTCTATACCCGATTTTGATCTTCTCGCGTTGGACTTATTTTTAGGCAATATTTACTTGGCGGCAATCCTTCAAATCGGATAATCACGCGCCGACTTCCTAACCTCTCTCTTTCGCCGTTCACATCTCCAAAAGCTTCTGAGTAGACACCATGCACTTCCGCCATGCTGAGGCACCGAGCTAGCCTTATTTCACTTGAGACCATTGATCCCAGCATCGCCCCGTACCACGATGACTGGGAGTATGAGGTTCCTCCACTAGAGGAAAGCGAGGAGCCTGCTGAAGTTGATGCGTCTCTATGCTCACGATGCCAGAGCTTCGATATCCAGTCCTTCGCAAAGAACAAGAGGAAAGGGTATCTTCTGAAGGATGTTGAGGTGGCTGCGGCTGATGGCTGTCACTTTTGCAGCCTCTTGTTGGATGCGGTGAAAGATACGGAGAAACCAGAATACTTCTACAGCAATGCTTTTATGGGAAGGACGAAATTGAATCCGGATCTATATGTTCAAATGACTATCTCTGATAGTTACAAGGATGATGAGCAGCGCTCGCCATCACATGGGCTGCGAGCCAACCGCCTCCTGGTGGAGCTTGGAGACCGCTTCAGTGGCATGAGGAATCCGTCAAGTCATGAGATATGCCTTACAGCAGATCCTCGTATGTATGCTTCTTTTTCTTGTGGCAAAACGAATGTCACATTACGAGGCTGATACATGCAACCTAGAGAGCCCTGCAGCTCTGAATGGGGATGTCCTTGGACGCTATATTGGCAGCGACCCATCCTCAGCTTCACACTACGAAACTGCTCAGAAATGGCTTCAAGCATGTAGATTTCATTCTAAATGCAATGAAACTGTTTCTAGTTCTTTGCATATCAATCCTTACAATGCTCCACTTCCAACACGATTAATCGAAATTGTACCGGAAGGTAACAGGCAGCGACTGTATCTCCGTCATACGGACGGACTAAGCGGCGCCTACATCACCCTGACCCATCGCTGGAACGAATTTACTGGCAGATGTATCACAACAACTTCGAATATTGAAAGCCGCTTGCTTGGGGACGATTTCGGGGACCTGCCGCAGCTCTTCCAGGATGCATTCATCATCACCGAGAAACTGGGTATCCACTTCATCTGGATCGACTCGATTTGCATCATTCAACAGGGAGATGACTATGTTGACTGGCGCCATGAAGCCCCAAAAATGGCTCAGTACTATCAATTCTCAGTTTTCACCCTGGCGGGAACGGCTGAGAACATTGCGGGTGGACTTCTCCAGCCATACGGCAAAGGCGCAATACCGTGGTCCTCGAAGCTCGTTCGTTTACCATATCGAGACCAAATGGGGTCAGTTGCAGGACATTTATATTGCTTCAGACGACGACTTCCAGTCGTTGGAGAATACATGGAGCAAGTCTGGTCTAGCATCCTCTTCCGACGAGGCTGGATCCTGCAAGAATGGCTACTGAGCAAAAGAATGCTTTGGTATACCCCTCATGGGCTGTTCTTCGAGTGTCAGCAGGAGCTCCCGCGAGCGTACGATCAGTCCCAGCTTACTTTCGCACGAGCAAGCTCTGATCTTCAGGCATACTTGAGGATCAAAGCCTCATTCCATTTCTCGAATATCGACATATTGAGCTTTTGGTATCCAATCCTGGAGGTATATTCTGGTCAACATCTCACCAAACCCGAAGTCGATCGTATTCTCGCGGTAGCAGGTTTGGCGAAAGAAGTTGGATCGATTCTCGCAAACCCAGGCCGTCTGCCTAGTTTGGAGAATGAAAAGCAGAATGAGGTTTATGTTGCAGGGCTGTGGCTACGCGACATCCACCATGGCTTGCTTTGGGAAGAACATCACACTGCTGTACCATGCAAGGATAAAGTCAGTGAAGCGCCCTCTTGGTCATGGGCATCACTGATCACACCTGTACGCTGGCCGGTGAGGAGCGAAGGCACGAAAAGCAATTTCACTGTCACTGGATTGTGCTTCGAGAGAAAGGGACGGCATGACATTCCCGACCATCTCGTCATTGGTGGTTGCAAGCTTAGACAATACATCGCGATGCTCGAGAGGCCGACTTTCGATCCAACGAATATGTTTTCGTGCCTCCATATTCGAGGGAAGCTGCACACAGTTCATGTCCGTGGATACCTCGAGACAGAAGATAATCTGAAGAATGCTGCATTGTCGACTAGCTATTCCCCAATTCCAAAATCCTGTAATTGGCGTGCGATTTGCTCTGCGTTCCGACCAGATGTCATTGCAGGGTGGGGATCTCTCGAGCAGTTTGAGTCACATCCGACAGCATGTGCCGATTATGGTATTGCAATGTATGCTCTGCATGTTTCAACGAGATCTCTGTCACATGGGCTGTGGATCAAGACATCCGTTCCTGTAATCGATATTTTGTTTGTGGAGGAGGCTGAAGCGGGATCCAATTCTTTTCGACGACTTGGTATCGGAAGGATTGCGGATGGCCAACTGGTTGCTGAGTTCGAAAATACCGAAGAGCGTGATTTTCACTTGGTGTAATGAAGTATCCATGTTCGCTATCCTGCAAAAGTAGTCCCCCGATGTCAATTTAATGTCGTTTGTTTGTTCAGCGACATTCAATCTGCTCCAAAGTCAAAAGTTGAGGATACCATGGGCCCGACGGTAATCGTATATTGCACTCGGCTTTTGATGAGACAAGAATATTCAAAAGTATGTGCTCATACTCTTTTTGCTGATTTATATATGCCTTATGGTGGGGCAGCCTCTCTCTCAGCGTTTCTCCGTTCCCATTCTCTGTGATCTCTCATGATCTGATCTTTTTCCTCCTGCGGTACATGCTTCCAAACCGTTCTCGCGAAAAGCACCAACATACTCCCCATACATCCTACGCCGTAAATGAAACCGAATACTGCCGGGAAGAAACTAGAAAATACAAACCCCTGCCAGAGTCGAAGGATTCTCAAAATACGTGCTAGATCTTCTCCCGTGATATTGCTCGGATTATCCACATCAGTGAAACCTGGGAGATCGTACATTACCATGTGCCAGTAACCTTTGCACACCAAGAAAGTGGCGAGGGACAGGAAGGCAAGTCGATGAAGCGTTACGCGTATGCGAAATTCTGTCTTCATGTTGCGTCCGGCGTGGCCCCAGTACGAGATGCACAAGCCAGGGTTTGCGTTGAATGTTGTCATATACTGCCGGCTGCGGATGATAGATGGATTGTAATGAGCCTGCCAAGGCAAGGCACGGCGTCCCGGGTCCCAAACAGTTATCTCTCCTGTGTCTCGATTCTTGAAAGTACCGCCCGTGCCGAGCCAGGATGGGAGAATTGAGAGCATCTTCTTCCATGGACGAGGAGGATCCGTGTTGAAATGCTCGAAGAGAGATGCTCGGATGCGATGCTTCGAAGCATAGAATGCTAGCAGACACATTCCAAGCGGCATATATAATGCCTTCTTGAGAGTGCTAGGAAGTATTAGCAAATCGGATAAGCTAAAATCTAATATTGGACGACTTGCGGTGAAGGATCTGTAAGCTTGTACTTCCGATCCTCGCGAATCCAGATTGGGAGCCCAATTAAAAGCACGCAAGCGTACCCAGATAGAATGGCTGAATATATTGGGAAGGAAAACCATGAATGCGGGCCAGCATGGCTTTCAGATCGATGCTCGAAACGTGCTATGGTTTGGCAACGGAGAGGCTTCGTATCATTGCTGAATACATCCATGTTGGTCTCGATCAATGGTTGTTCTGTATTCACTGCAGCATCGGGTTGTACTTCCACTGATACAGTTGTCGCCTCATCTTGTGTCGAACTATGAGCTGGAGGCACTTCTAGCTCCCGAAGCTTCTGCTCTTCGTAGGCTTTGGAAAGATATCCATCTGCTGCCGCAGTGCGGGCTCGCAGCGACGACGGGTTATCCGCGAACATTGTGAAGGATGACCTCGCTTTTATGGTAGGTTCGAACTCCTCATTATTCTCTTCAAGTCCCAAAAGGAACCTCCAGGCCATCCACGACACGAGTCCAGCCAACGGCACCAAGAAGATTATCGCCACGATAGCTGGCCATCTACCGGAGGCCACTAGACTGTCATTTTTGAGAGCCATTTTCAGCGCCCAAATATGAACAACACCATTCGGCAGTGTAGTCAGGACGACTGCTCCGCATACCGCCAATCTGTAAGCTCGCCCCGGCCTTTTGAAATGCAAGAATTCTGCTGGATCTCTGAACAGGAACAGCCAAGTGACTCTTGCCCCCACAGAGAGACAGAAAGCCAAGAAGTCAGGAATGATGGATGGTGTATGATGGGTGGCATAATGCCAGTACAATTTGCCAACGACGGGTGTGAGGTGGAAGGACGCAGCAAGACCAAGCAGCCATCGATACCCTTGAAGTTTGTGGGCATAGATCAGACGGAAGTTCTGGGTGGCCAGGCGACTGAATGAAAGGGGTTCTGTCGCAAGGCCATGGGCATCCATCTTGAATATTGTAGCATGTTGGCTGATGGGCAAAGATGACAGAATGCCTCAGGGAGAAGTGAAGGAGGTCGAAACACAGCCACAAGCCACTCACGTGACTTCGATTATCATCCTGCCCAACTGTCCCGGGATATATGTCAACAAGGAAAGCCCACTTGCATTTGTGTCTGAAGTCTTCCATGCGGTATGATATTGCAGTCGCTATCGGGCTACATGGTTCAGAGTGCTATTTGTTCAAACAAATGCTTTGTCATGGTCTGTAGGAACCTTGTGATTGCTTTTCCCAGCAGATATCGACTCCTCAACCGAAGATAGACACGGTCAAAATAATAAGTTATTAACCACTTCAAGAAGAAAATACAGCTAAGGAGAGTGCAGAACCTTATGTGCAATAATTGGGAGGAACTCACTAAGCGAATCAATAGCAACATTCAGCTACCGCTGTGTGCATATCTGCACATCATGGGTGTCCAGTTCTACTTCGTCGACAATTTTGACTTCCGGAACACATTGGCACTTCTGGTATTTGTCGAAGCTCCTTTGAATCCTTAAGAGCAATGAACCAAAAATCGTCACGTGTCAACCCGAAATCAGTGCGTCACGATAACAAGAAACTCCCGAAACCGGCGGGTCATCAACGAAGCTTATGCACCAGCAGCAATTGAGTCGCAGAGCCTTCGAACTCTCTGCAATTGACCCGTCACAAGCCGCAGAGCTTGCTTTGACTGCAGCTCCAAGGCAACAAATTGAAAAGGACCAATGGCTTCCAGATGACACGGCAATCGACTGGGCTGGATTCTCCAGCACCAAAACTCGACATGAGCGATTCGATGAAGACAATAGCTCCTATTGCAAAGGCTGCAGAGGCACCTTTGAAAGAGCCTCGAGTATGGAACACAAAGAATCTGGGTCTGCGGTTAGCAACAGACTTTGTCTCGGGCGTTGGTGCTGCTTCAATGGTTGCGCCTCTTATTACGGTCATTGACAAGTGGGTGTTTTCCCCAGCTACGACTATGACTATACTAACATGTTTGCAGAGCCATAATGCAGAATGCTTCGGGGCAAGCCTCTCTTAAAAGCTCCTTGAAAGACTCCTTCAAGACCTTCCTTCTCCGACCGCATAACCTCATCTTCTCGAAACCCTTCGCCCTCATCTGCATGCTCTACGGTGGCACATACGTTACGGCCAACACCCTCGATACTCTCACCTCGACTGCCAAAAATAAGCCTGCCTCGCTCGTTACTAGCGGAACTGCAAAGTTCGCAGCCTCTTCGACAGCCAATGTTGGGCTATGCTTGATCAAGGACTCCATATTCGCAAAGATGTTTGGCTCTGGCGGTCCGCCACGACCGGTTCCACTACCTTCCTACGCCCTCTTCGCATTCCGCGATTGCCTCACAATCTTCGCATCGTTCAATATACCACCTCTTCTTGGACCAGTATTAAGCCGAAACATGAACAAGGAAATGGAGAAGAGGTTGAGCGGAATGACGGTTGCACAATTCGTAGCGCCGGCTGGCATACAGATTCTCAGCACGCCTATGCACTTGCTAGGTCTGGACTTGTATAACAGAGGAGGCAAGGTTACATGGGGAGACAGATGGCAGATTGTCAAGAAGAATTGGGCTATCAGTGCTGCTGCAAGAATATGCCGTATTGTGCCCGCTTTTGGTGTGGGTGGGGTTGTGAACAGGAAATTCCGGAAACACGTTATGGACAAGTTGGAATGAGCTGCTGCAAGTCGTTGGCGTTAGTACGGGAAAGGTACATTGCTGATGCTTTGAAATAAGGGCTTCATTGCCTACTGAGCAAGGCACGCGGAAGCGGATTGCCTCTCTTTCACAAGCGCCAAATCGCTTAAAATTCGAAGTGCAACAAAAACCAGGAATTGAGAGTCTGGGAAGAAGCGAATCCAAGCGAGGCCACTAGGAAATGGAATGATCGCCTTCGCTTCACAAGCGATATTCCAGAAGTCTTGTGGCTGGCTCGCTGGCTCTTGGAGTGGGGGTTGTGGATGTGGATATACCTCCCATCATTCATGGCGTTACAAGAGCGGGCGGGGTTGGGAGTTTGTGTAATAACATCGGTGCATATGAACAGGTTTGCATCATATACATAAGAACTTCTTCGATTGTCTCTTTCTTGCCTTGGCTTTCCGCTTTGCTTGAACATCTTACAAGTTGCCATCACATTTCTTGCTCTTTGCATTCGCTCTTGCACACCCCAAGTTGTGTAACAATTTTCAAAGTCCAGTATTGCGTCCTCTTGACTGCAATCCCGTTCTCATTTCCCATCCCATTTCATGATCTTGTCACCATGGTCGTTCACTCCAAGAGATGCTTGCCCATCACGCTTGATCTTCCCCACAGTTCTTCAGTCCCCTCCCTTCACGCACCCTAAGACGAAGAGCTTTGAGCTTGCGAGCCACTCCTGGCTCGGCCCGACGTCCCACCACTAGGCTGGCGACTCCGATCCTTCTTCGGCGTGTTCGTGATCATATAGACAAGAGCGAATACCAGGCCGCCGAAGACGAGAAGCATGAGCACGACGACTAGCGCGATGGCTCCGTTCCTCTGCATGGCTGCGATGAGTCAGAAATCTAAGTGTTGTCGAGTGTGTTCTGGTGGTATTTGTTAAGGTGGAGAAGATTTGAGGTTATTGGGTGATGTAGCTGAGAGGATTTTCGGGCTGGTAACTTGGTGAAGTAAGTCAGATGTGATGGAACATGCTGAGAGCGGATGTTAGCATGGAGAGCTTCCATATAGATTGACAGATTGCTCAGGGAATCCAGCGGTAATCAAGATTCACGACAATCTATGCACATTCACAACAACCCTAAGTTGCCTTCCTATATTTGGGGATAGCAGTACGTTTTCAAATGCTGCGTTCGAATTGATGCACAGATTTTAGTCAAACCAAAGTTCCGTCCGCAAATCTGGGAAACAAGGACAACCCATTTGCTGTTGGGCTCGAACGTTCCCTCGACCTGTTTCTTTGCACACTTCAACCACGATTTCTACCTTCACTCTCTCCACCCTTCTCCCGCCCATCGAACGTCAAACATAGACCACATCGTTGATGCTGGCATTTCTTGCAGGCTGTTTCCCCCAGTGCATTTCCTTGGAGGCACTACGAAAATATCTCAGTCTACGTCCGCAATGTTCTGGAAGTGGGTCTACGTACCGGAGACTCGAACACAGCATTCGGGGGAGACTTGCAGCAGAGCCAGCGCGGCGAGTAGTTGAAGTGGGAATATTGCGGCGGATCTGAGGCAGAGGTTGACTTCTTATTTTGCCCTTCGCTCGCTTTACTCCGCGCTGAAGTTTTTTTGCTTGTGTGTCTCGATCCAGATAATTTAGTTTCTTCAAAGGTTCGCAACCTGGAATTTGTTTGCTTGGTGCGCATGGCCAAACACAAGCAAGGATGTCCTCATACTTATACACTTTTTCAATGTGAGAAAGTTTGAGCACATTTCCAACACTCCCATCCATCCATACAACCTGTGATTCATTCATGCACCCAGACCACCTCCTTTCCACACATCGTCGTCGCTCATGAATCCCAATTCAGTCATTGAAGCTTCGCCAATCACACAAGTGGGCCATTTTCTTCCCAGTTCATCAGATAAGCGCCCGTCCAGCGCTTCTTCAGAGCCATGGCTTGATCAAATTGCGTCTGGCCGTCGGCATCCTGGTTGTTCAGCGCGAATTTCTCGCAGGAGTCACAGATAATATGACCGCATTTCTTGCAGGTCTCGTCGTGGAAGCTGTTGGTCCTGTTGCATTGTTTCTTCGTCTATTCGGGTCTGTAATCAGCAAACAAGCTATAAAAAGGAAATAAATTCACAGTCATCCTTTCGGCTTCATCGAACCCGCACATATCGGTCCGGGAACGATGGGCTTAGGGGATAGGGGACATCGTACTCACCAACTGTGTGAAGATGCCTCCTTTCTGCCTAACATGGCAACAAGTCCAGTGAAAGCGGCAATACTTTGTTGGTAGAAGGATCTCTGTCCTTCGAGCGGTATCTTTGCTTTGGACGCTGACGAGGGAGAGGACGGACCGGGTTGCGGGTGGTTCGGTAGATACGAAATCCGGTCTTGAGGGTGGTTGCGATGGCGTTGGGATTGGACTTGTTTCAAGGCTATGATTTGGGCTTGGGCTTGACGATGAAGGAATGAGGGTTGAGGATGGGGACGGACCATTCGAGTCGAGGAGTGGAGAGGTCGACGATGCCGGAATGCGAGCTATTGCTGTACAAACTCTAGATTTCTGGGGTAATGAAAAATATGAAGAAGGCTGTGATGTGTCTCGACTCGATATCGTTGTATCAAAAGGCGGAACGGTGTCTGGAGAGTGTCTTCCTTTGACCAGAGACAAGGTTTCGTCATCGGGAGGATTCTCAGCCATTTGGGAACGCCGTTTACTGTTTATGGAAGACAGCGAAGAGTTATAAATGTGGAAAGTAAGATATGTGCTGGCTTTATGGCTTGCGGTATGATGTGAACTTGTGAATTGTCAGCTGGGATCTTCTAGATGGCTTCTTCTCTTTCATTGTTGGGAAGGAGGTGGAATTCGCTAGACATCTGAGCAGGGTGCGATGAAGAGACATCTAGGCCCATGGCTACCAGACAATGCGTCGCGAACCATGGTGTAGAGGACAGGCTTAGCTTTGACTCATTGATCCAAAAGAATATTTCCCATGGTTCTTGTCTACTTCAGTCTAGTATGATCTAGCTGTTGAGTGACCATGGAATCTTTGTTGCGGTCCGTCCCGGCAACTCGCGTACAACAGTCGTCATGGTACCATCACTTCGCCAGAATAGAAGAAATTACTTTTGTGCATTGGAAATTGTACCCAAAAACTCCATGGCCTCCTTTCATGCACGAATCCGCCCCCCCC
>JAFJYH010000560.1:0-15684 GCA_017365405.1 Cadophora malorum | reverse complement strand
GGGTTGATAGATAGATAGATAGATATCTACAAGTTCAAGTTCGGTTCCTTAGTTCTAAGGGATGGACGAGGCTTCGCTATGAACCTGTGATAGATGACAGGGGAGTAGAATGCTTCAGAAGTTCAGAGGATAATGAATAGAACCTACCTACCCTACCCTACTCTTAACTAACTAACTGAAAACATCCTCCCCCCCACCCCCCTTCTCTAAACACAGAAAAGTATAATTTTTCTTTCTAAACAAGTTTCTAGGAATAGTCTAAAAGTATTTTAGAGATCTTTAAATGATCCCCGCTATACGCTAACATATGTTTTGAAGATATACCATTTCGCCCTAGAGGGGATTTGCATTTGCATTTCATCCAATTGTTTTTCTCACGTCCGGCGGGGGTGGCGTAAACTGATAAATATGCCTACCCTACGGCCTCCCTAACTAACTAAGGGGTATGAGAACGTGTCGAGCTGGGGTTGGGGTCTCACGTACAGTAGACTGCACTGCACTGTGGCAGTTTACTGCCCTTTAGAAGACAAGACAGTATCGGGGGCCGGGCCTTAGAGGCAGGCAGGCAGCTATACATACATACAAACCACGCCTATTCCCGCCCGTTGGAATGGTTGCGTCGGGACGTGGAAGATAGGGAGATGGGAGGATGCTCGGAAATGCGGCAGGGAGGCAGACAAACTAGGAAGAGAGGGAGATCTGTCATATGTATGGGAGAGAATAAAGGAAAGGAAAAGCGTATATTGACTAGCTAGCTACTCCTGTGGAGAAGAGAAGTGCGGGTTGGAAAGGAAAGGGAAAAAGCCGCCGAGATCCGAAAAACTGACTCCAGAGAAATTTCTATCTGTCCTTCTTGTAGGATTACAGCGTGATGCCTGATAAATTGCTCGTATCTCGTATCTCACACCGTGACACCGGTCCGGGTTCCCCTGGGACTTTAGGGTTGGGAGGGGATATCCTTCCTATCCTAGGCTCTGGTTCCGGGTTGAGAAAACGTGGTAGAAAGTAAGAGGCGAGGCGAGTGCGCGGAAAGGATACGTTAACTTAGGCGGGGTAAGGAAGGGAAAGGCCTGAGGAGGGGTGAGAAATGGTGTTGGAGTAGGATGAAGTGGAGGTGAAGGGATAGAATAGGAGCTTCTGCTGGAGGATGAGGAATGGATGAGTGAGGTGGGTAGCGAGACGGAGATAGAGAAGTGTTTTTTTTTTTACATGGGACTTACCTACTGACGGAGTTAGATCTAGTAAGGTACTACTAAAAAAGTAAGACTTACAACTTTCAGCAAAAAGAGGGAGGGCCGAGAAGGTAGAAGTGTGAAAGGAAGTGTATCAGGAATGGACTGGGGGCGAGAGGCTGCTAAGTAAAACAAGATCTAATTTCATGAGTCTATCCGTAATATCTCCATCGAGTGGGTACCTCTTCCGTCTTAGGGATTTAAATCGGACTTGCTAATATACTTAAATCCAGTCAGATACTACCTAAAATACTAAGACTCACAACTTTCAGCAAAGTGAGCTATGAGGAGGTAGAGGTATGAAAGGAAATGTGTCACGAATAGACTGAAGGCGAAAGGATGCTAGGTAATAAATAAAATCTAAATCTATAACTCTATCCGTAGTATCGCCATCGTGTGGCTACCTCTTCAGTCTTGGGGATCTGAGGACCGGGTAAAATCTCTCTCAGAAGCTCATTCACTCCCATATCCATCTCGGCGCACTTCTTCCACTGCCGTGGATAGCCAAGACTGACCTCCTCGAAGCGACACCCGTCCTTCCAATCCGTCCTCCGGATATGGAGATGGCCACTTATCACTACTTTGGCATTGAATCTCCGATGCCAGTCGTGTGTCGACTTGGTGCCGCACCATAAGCTGAACCGTGGGATGAGTTTGAGCGTCACCAAGTCCTCTCGTAGTGGCCAGTGGTTTGCAATGACGAGAGGTAACGAGGGGAATTGTACTCTCACGGCCTCCAACTTCGTCTCGAATCTCTGGACGAGCACTTCGCACCAAGCTTGCCGGCTGGGGTAAGGATCCGGATAGAGCAGAAACTCATCGGTACCTTCCGTGCCCTTCTGTCTCGCCCAGGGTACAGCACCCTCCAGACTCACGTCGTCAGGCCTGAAGGAGTAATCGTACAACGTGAAGATTGGAGCAACGACAACTGGACCACCTTCTCCATCCCAGACGACGAATTCGTCTTCGGGAGTGAGGACGTTGTATTCTCGTGCTATCTCGACGTATTCTTGATACTTCTTCTCTCCGCGGACTCCGGTGGTGCCGGACTGGTTGGGCATGGTGTAGAGCTCGTGATTGCCAGGACACCACCATACGGTATCGAAGCAGCTCGTCGCTCGAGACAATGCGGATCGCAAGTGCTCCGTTGAATCTCCGACGTCTCCGCAGAGGATGAGTCCGTCCCCTGGGTGAGGTGTCAGCTGTGACCAAGCTGCTCTGTTGCCCGGGAAGTCGAGATGGATGTCGCTGATGGAGTAGAGCTTGCCTGTCGGCATTTCCCTTTGAGGTATTGATTCGTGGGACATACCAATTGCCTGTCTCTATCCCGGTAGCTGTGAAGCTTGATATGTGAAGCCCAGAATTGATGGCTTCTGTACTTGGATGCTGTGATGACCAAATCTTTGAAGGTGGGGGCTGACGAAGAATCCTTATCTCTCACGGCACCTGAGACAACGTGTGAAGAGGAAGCGATTTCCTTTGAATCTAAAGCTACAAAGCGAGATCGTCACATCACATTGATAGAGAAAGAGAGAGAACGTGTCGGAGGTACGTGTCAGCGGCGCTTGAGAAATGAGCTGAGGGCTGAAAGCGCCAAGAACCTTATTTCCGGTGGTTATATTTAGCCAAGCTTTGCCGAGCACTCCCTCCCTCTTGTATACAGAGATCTTCTATTGTTAGCTTCTCTCCTATCTCGTTTCAGATTTCAAATGACTCCCGATACCTTCTTGCCTTAAAAGCTCCACAGTTGTTAAGGTAAGCTGTATTTACACGTGATCGATGCTGCTTCGAAACAGTTGGATTCTGCAGAGGCCAGCGTCAAAGGACTCATACCTCGAAAGTAAACAAAGGAGTAGACAACTCTCGGTCTGGCACAAAGTGGAGTAGTCAAGCGCAATACGATGAACAAGGCCAGGTATATGAAGCCGTCTCATCTTCTACCATAATCTTCCTCCGCCGCAGTCGCACATGGAAACGAAACGAATATTGCGTACTACAGAAAGAAGCCAGACTACTCTATGATCTATTTACTCTTGCTACTCGAGCAAAGGATTCTCTTGAAAACGAACACTACGAACCGACAATCTATTCATTCACAATACGCGCCCCTTGCGCAGCACAGGCGACACAAAGACCTCCGTGCCGGTGAAAGTAGCCTCGACGCCCCGTGGCATACCCAACGCAATAGCCCTCGTCATCCACTCCTTGGTCGGCAGGACATCGATCCTACCGCCTAGCTTCGCCCCATACATGCTCACGAGATCCGACAGCAGGTACCTGTTCTCGCTACAGTAATTGTGCACGGCAACCTGCTCGCCGGGATCGTGTGCGCACGCCGTGGCGAGGAATTCAGGAACTACATTGCGAACGTCGATGATGTCCAGCTCGCCAACCCACTGCTTGGGATCGAGCGCAGGTACGGCACGCATCCGCGTGCAGAAGTTGTCAAGGGCAATCAGTGGAATTTCCTCGGGCGCATCGGGCCCTACAATGTTTGGGAAGCGGTGCACGACGCCCGGAACGTGAGCAGCACGCTCAACCAGGATCTCGCCCATCCACTTGCTCGCAGCGTACCCGATGGCATTCTTCATCAGCGATTCGGCATCGGCAGGCGGCCCGAAGCTTGATGGCAGCACCTCCGCAAGCTCGCTGGTGTCTTTCTGCAGCATGGCGACGGCTGAGGACGAGATGAAGTGGACAGGAACGCCGCGCGGTGTCGCCATAGCGAGCAAGTACTGGGTGGAGACGACGTTGGCGGCGCGCATCTGCTGGTAAGATTTCAGATGAGCCACATCGGCGCCGACGTGGATGATCAGGTCGGCGGTCTGGCTGAGGCGCTTGAAAGCGTTTGCTGAGAGACCCAGCTGAGGTTTACCCAGATCGCCTTTGTACTGATGGATCTTGGGATCCTTGACTCGTAGCGGACGCGAACGCAAACAGAGACAGTGCACCTCTGCAACATCACTGTCGGCAACGAGGGCACGTAGTATATGCGTACCTAGAAACCCGGTACAGCCTGTGAGAACAACCCGGCGTGCGGTTGTGCGTGGCGGCGCATTCTTCTCATGTGCATCGCCATCTGCATTGGCGTCGGCGGGAGTCTGCGACGGTGCGAGGGCGGCAATTCCAGCGAGCAATTCATCAACCTCCTTCTTCCAATCGAAATCTGGATCCTTGTTGGCGGCTGGTTGAGATTCCGACCCTGGAGTTCCCTTGAGCTTTCGCCAACTCGCCAAAGCATCTTCGCAGAGCCGCGAGAGCGTATGATTTGTTGACATGAGCTTCAACACTGGCACGTCAACGCCTAAGTCTTTCAGGAACCATTCGCGAATGCGTACGGAAACGAGCGAATCCACCCCATACTCTGCTACAGGCATGTCCGAGCTTATATCAGCCGGATCGAGCTGGAGCACGTTGCCTAAGACCTTCGAGAAGCACTTGATCAAGACAGCCAGGCTCTCCTTTGGATCTTCTCCCTCGCTTGCCGTCAGCTGAACATCGACTTTGAGGTTTCTTTCCGCTTCATCCTGACTATCGCCCCCGTCGTCTTGAGCGCCTTCGGGCACGAGATAGCCTGACAGTCTCGGGTCATCATGCCACGGCTCCGTGAACGTCGTCCTGATTCCAGTCACGAGTTCCGACGGCTGCGCTGAGTCCGGCCGTCCGCACTCAATGGCTTTGAGCAGCATGTCGTGCAAATCTGCCTCGCCTTGTCGATCCAGTCGTGGGAGGAGAGACTTCTCAATGGTAGCGAGATGCTTCGGATCCGAACGGTATATGTATCCCAGCCCGGTCAGGAAGCCAATGACGATGACCGAGCCTGCCAGGCCGCGTGCTCGCCGGCTCCGCACGAGGCTCGACATGTAGTGGTTTGCAGCGCTGTACGAAGACTGGCCGCTGATTCCAACAAACGACGTGGCAGATGAGAGCACAATGAAGAAATCCAGTGCTTCTTCATCGGCGCCAAAAAGCTCGTCCAGGTTCTGCGTGCCCGCAACCTTGGGCGCCAGCACCGCCTCAAAGTCTTCCCAAGGGCTGTCGGTAAAAGGACGGTCCCGAAGCACCATGGCACCGTTGATGATGCCTCCTATGATGGGCGGCATGCTAGACTTGATTTCGCTGAATGCCTTCCTCAGGCCTTCTTTGTCCGTAGCGTCCACCTGAGCAATGGTAAGTCAGCAATTGCCATATTCGGGATTTCTCAGAAGGAGAGAGTAAGACATGTCTCGGAAGGACGTTGAGACACTTGAAAGAAGATAAAATGTGCCCCCAACGATCACTTACAGCTACGACCCGCAACACGGCTCCCTTTTGCGACATGAATTCGAAAACCCCAGCAGGAACGTCGGGATGCCTGCTCGTCAGAACAACGTTTCGAGCCCCATTCTCTACCATCCATCGAGCAATAGAGATTCCAACATCTCCAGTCATGCCGAAAAGAATGTAGGTCTTATCGCTGGCGAATATTCTCTTCTGCTCGACTACAGCAGCGTCGGCGGCGGTGTTTTGGTCGTTAGTGTGTTCTGTTACTCGCTCCACGGCGGTCTCTTTCGCAGCATAATTGATGCTGTCTAGAGGCAAGACTCTGGGAATGTAGAGGGCACCATCTTTGAGTTGGAGGTGAGGCTCGTGAGACCACAGAATATCGCTCGGATCAGACTGAGTGGGTGTTGTGAGTTTGAGAAGAAGCTTTGCTAGGAGAGATGGCTCAAGCGATGTCGTATCGTCGACGTCAAGGAATTGAAGGCGCAATTCGCTGCGTTCAGCCAGCAGTGTGCGGCCCAGCCCGACAGTTATATTAGCCATGGGACTTTTGCCCGTAGCCGCACCTGTGGTTACCCATAGAACAACACTCGCGTTGGAGAAGATGGTTCGTATCGCGTCGAATTTGGCCTCGGTCATCTGCCCGAAGACAGGGCTTTCGAGATCGGATAGGCTAAGCACAACTGCTCCTGGTGGGCAATCAACGGCTTCCAGACTTGCAAGATCGCATTGATGAACAATTTCGTAGGACTCGAGGAGTGCTTGCGACTTTGATGCAAGTTCTGAAGCGATGTCGCCGACGACCAGGACATGACCGAGTGACCGGCTTGACGGACTCGAAACGATAGAGAGTGGCTCCTGGAGCGTTTGGACGGCCTCGTTCGTTGCCCGAGACATGATGACAGAACAGAAGGAAGGCGTTGAGCTTGTGTCGACGCCCGAGAAACCGACTTCTTGGAGCACACTGTTCCATTCATCAAGACTGAGCGTGGGTTGCCAGACGCGGCCTTCTTCGATACCGAGCCACCATCCAGGTAACGTACCCATGATGAGTTGAATGGGGAGATGGTTAGTAGTGATTTCCAGCAACACCAGGAACCCACCAGGTCGAAGCAAGCGGCGACAGTGGCTGAGTGTGTCTTTCATACTCCGAGTGGCGTGTAGAGCGTTAGAGGCTATCACCAGATCATAAGCCCCTTCGTCGAATCCCTGTTCTACCGGGTCTTTTTCAATGTTGAGTATCTTGAATGACATCTTACTAGTATGGTCGCTGAATTTCGTCTTTGCATTCTCAAAAAAGCCCGCTGAGATGTCCGTGTACATGTATGAGGCGTATTGATCGCGCATAGCTGAAAGTGCAGCTCTGGTGGTACCGCCGGTTCCAGCCCCTACCTCGAGTACCTTCATGCGAGGGTATCGGTGCGCGAGCTGCTTGACCAAGATCTCGAGATCAAGATTGCCGTCCGCAAAGCCGACTCCTTCTACATACAGGCGGTCGAGCATGTCATCTTTCAAAAGAACCTGAAGAGGAGGTATGGTCCCGCGAGCAATAGCCAGGAGGTTGTTTCCCGTGGCGTGGAGGATCTGCATATCGTTGTTTCCAGATGCAACATAGGGAGCGCTCCACTGTTGCACGTCTTGAAGGGTGTCTTTTGCCCATCCTGGCTCGAAATCGGGAAGCTTGCCGGCTTCAATCTGGGGAAAAAGATGCTCTCTGATCCACTTCATCATGTGCCGTCGATGTTTGTTCATGAGTATCAGCTCAGAGGGTTTGATCTGACTACGAAGCCTCCGGAGGAAGAAGTGAGCGGTGCGTACCAGGAGCTTTCGCAGAAGCTCATCCTCTGGAGAAAACTTGGTCTTGAGGCTGGGTTCGATCCCGTCAGCAGCATCCCGTGCCCACACTTCGCTCGCATAGAGCCATCGCTCTTTGGGCTGATTTAACGCTGTCCATTGAACTCCGAGCAGTTGGATCTGAATTCTGCCATCGTTTGCGTCAAAGAGGTCTACATCGCCCTTGAGTGCTTTTGCGTCTGATGAAAGAAGGACACTGTCTGCCTTCAGGACTCCTGAGGATGGATCCGTCATGTTGATGCGAACACAATCAATACCGGTAGCAAGATATGTTGTCCCAAGTCTTCCGTCTTCCGGATACGCGAGGGCCGAGAGGTGGCCCTGAATGGCGGTATCAAGGACTACAGGATGCACACAAGCACGTATTGCACTTGATTCGGGAGGCGTCGAGACCGAAACGACGGCGTGTCCAAGGTGGCGATCCACTGCTCGTGCCACGAAATGGTCGGAATAGTTGTAACCGACTTTAGACAGAGATGTGTAGAGTTGTCCCATATCCAAGGTCGTCATTGGGAGGAGAGGCTTTTTCCTGGTTGAGAGGGCCGTCTGGGGAGGACCAAGGAAGATGTGAACGGCACCGCTGAAATTATGGTTGAGCACATTTACTGGCCCATCGAGCTTGGTCATGGTGATATCTCCACTGTAGCACGCTACATCGGCGGTGATGCAACTATCAGTCTGGCTCGTAACACGTACAGTGAAGACGACTTCCAGGCCCGGGGAATCTTCTTGCATGCTCATGGCGCGGACGATCTCAACATTGTGAAGCTCGAACAGCTGCAGCGCCTGCTGGTTATCGACGAGCCGCACGGCAGCTTCGTACGCCATTGACACGTATCCCGTCCCCGGGAAGATGACCTCGCCCTGGATCGTATGCCCTCTTACCCATGGAAGCTCACTCAGCTTGAATACCTGGCGCCACTGGACTTCCCGCTTGCCCTTCTCACCCAGTATATTTGGGCGGCCTAGCAGCTCGTGTGGAGCTGGGCCATTGCGGAACATCCGATTCGCCCTCGATTCCCGCCAATTGAGAGTATCATGATCCCAAGGATAGGTTGGGAGGTCCTTCAGAATGCTGGGCTCCTTGGAGCTTTCAAGTGGCAAGGCCTGTAGCAGGCCATCAAAGGTAATGAGAGGGCGCGGTGATGGGAAAGTCGTCCACAGAAGCCCCAAGCAATCGGCAAAAGATTCGACTGCATTAATTCCACGTTGAAGGACACTGCCGTGAGGCAGATTCAGACCGGTTAACGACTTGATCACTTCGGAGCTAGGTCCCTTGAGAGCTGGGTGCGGACCTATCTCGAGTGCCAGGTCTAAGACAGAGGATTCTTCCGACATGGCACGGCTTACTGCTTGTGAGAAAAGTACTGTATTGGTCAGGTTATCAATCCAGTATTGTCCGTCAAGTAATCTCAAGCCTTCCTCGCTGTCGAAAGAGCGACTACGACCATTCGGTCCCCAGACACTGGAGTACCACTGACAGTTGATACGCCTCCTCCCAGATTGAGCTTTCACTCCGCATTTGTGTAAAGATTCCAGGTAAGGCTTAGCACATGGTAACATGTGATGCGAATGATATGCTGTGTCCACTGCCAGGATACGGGCAAAGATCTTGTCTTGATCGAGTCGTTCTTTGGCTTCGTCGATAACAATCGCATCTCCAGCAAGTGTACAGCTCGTCGGGGAATTGCTGGCAGCAACCTTGAGACCAAATTCGCTGCAGAAAGTCGATGCTGCTTCGAAACCCAAGCCCACAGCCATCATCTTGCCGCGTTTCCCGTCTGATCCCTGCGCCAGCTTGGCATGGTATCCTCGATAGTACGCAACACGAATGGCATCTCGAGCACTAAGATAACCTGCGGTATAGGCAGCGGCGATTTCTCCGGACGAGTGCCCAACAACGGCAGCGAATGTAACGCCGGCTGCGCGGAGTGTATCCACAAGAGCAATTTGTAGAGCTGTGCAGATCGGCTGCGAGATGATGGCTATACCAACACGGGACTTCTCTTTCGATGCTGAAAGTTCGTCAATCAGTTTCCAGTCAGGACGATCGGCTTCAGGTAGCGTATCGAGGCTCTGTTGCAGCTGGTTCAAAGCCCTGCGAAATACAGATGATATCTCGTAGAGCTCCTTGCCCATAGTAGCCCACTGAGCGCCTTGTCCGGTAAAGACACCGAGGATGCGAGGCGGGAGGGACTTTGGGATTGCAGGGATTCGTATTATCTTCTTGAGCATTTCACTACGGGCTTCCAGCTTCTCGATAAGCTGTGCAGTAGACATAGCGGAAAAGGCAGCTCGGAAGAGGAAGAAGTCATTCCTTCGGAAAAGGGTACGGCCAAGGCGAACAAGATCCGTTTCAGGATTTTCTCGTAGATAGCCTGCCAACGCTATAGCCTTTGCTGTGAGTGCTTGAGCCGAGTTTGCAGACAATACAAAAAGTCCGCCTGCATGTGGTTGAGCAGTGCGGCGGTCGGGGGCACCGTTCCAGCTCTCAATGACGACGTGAGCATTAGTTCCACCAAAGCCGAAGCTATTGATGCTCGCACGACGCGGTTCACCGTTGGGAAGAGGCGGCCAGGGAGTCAACGCTGTTGGGATGCGGAGTCGCTTATAGAACGGCTCGATCTTTGGGTTCAATTCTCGGAAATGGAGATTAGGCGGGATCTGGCCTTGTTGAACAGCCAACGACGCTTTGAGTAGTCCGGCAATACCTGAACAGCCCTCGGTATGACCGACTACGGTCTTTATACTGGTACTACGTGTTAGCATAAGTAATGGCGTGCGTATATAGTTGTTTACCTTCCAACAAGGAGCTGGCCATCGTGCTGGCTCGGCTTTCCGGGGAAAAACACATCATGTATCGCCTGTGCCTCAATAGCTAGCGCACATCAACATCACAATCTGTGAATCATGCAAACCTACTACTTACGATCACCTGCCGGTGTGCCGGTGCCGTGAGCCTCAAAGAACTGAGGGCGGTCGCGCACAGGGTCCAGCCCGCATCTCATGTACGTGTCCCGAATTAGTTGAGCCTGCGATTCTGCACCTGGCATAGTGATACCTGCGATACGATCATCGAGTTAGTTATGAGAACAAAATTTAAAGGTAGCAGACTAACCCGGTGTGCGACCATCCTGATTGACACCGGTTTCACGAATGACACACTCGATATGATCACCATCCGCGATAGCTTGACGGAGAGTCTTGACAATGACAGAGGTAAACCCCTCTCCTCGTCCATATCCATCCGCAGAGGAATCCCACATGCGAGATCGCCCACTGGGAGACAACATGTTCAACTAGTGTATCATTTGTCAGCTTAAAGTTCGCTCGTGGGTGTGAAGCATGACGCAACATACATTCGAGTAAGCCATATACAGCTCAGGTCCGAGGATGAGATTTGAACCAGCTACCGCGGCCATATCAATTTCTCCGCTTCGAAGGGCGAGGACTGCTTGATGTAACGCGACGAGCGACGACGAACAAGCCGCATCGATCACACTGGACGAACCTCTCCAGTCGAAAAAGTACGATATACGGTTCGCGAGAATCGCTTGGGAACCGCCAGTTGTGAAGTACTGCGGCAAGCTATCATAGCCACGCATCGAAGCATATTGAAAGTCGGAGCCGATCACACCGACGAAGACGCCAGTAACTGATCCTTGAAGCTGGGGAATTGAGTAGCCTGCTGACTCCAAGCCCTCGTAGACGATCTCGAGCAGATTTCGCTGCTGAGGGTCCATCGCTTCAGCCTCCTTGGGACTGATGTTGAAGAAATCCCGGTCGAAAAGCCGCGGTTCATCTTGTAAGAGGTAGCCATTTCTGGTATTTGTGCTCTGTTTATACAGTGGTCAGCCGCTGAGCTCAGTTCTGTGATCTTGCTATAGTGAAGGGATTCCTCTTACCCCATGATGCTGGCTGTCCTTGTGGTAGAAGATGTTGGCATCGAATCGACTGGACGGAACTTCTTTTGAGATATCCGTCGGGTTTTTGAGAAGTTCCCACAGCTTAGAGGGAGAAGTGGCGCTACCTGGGAGGCGGCATGAGCTTCCCACAATCGCAATGGGTTCCCGTGCGGGTCCAGTGTTGTTGGGTTGTATGCTCCCCATGATGCGTTGAAGCAATCGATCGGGCTAGGCGCGTGTATCGAGACTTCAAATTGTGTGTGTTCCGACGCGAGTTGTTCAGAACACTAAGTAGTAGTTGTCTTGGGAGCTTCGATTTTGTCGGAATATGCAGGCATCTATAAGTTCATGCATCTCAAAAACATGTCCAAGCCTGAGCGAGTAAGATGGCGCAACAACTGAGCATAGCTTCCACCACGGTGCCAACATCTTCGGAATATTGTGGTTTGTTGTGTCGGAGGAGATCACGGCGGACCGGACTGCACCCGGAAGTACGAAGTTAATCTGCCGGTCGGTCTCCCGGTTTTCCTCCATCCTGGTGATTTGAGCTTACTCCGACATACGGCGTCCCTTGGTGGTTCGTATCCTCGAGTTTGGTCCAATGACTCTATATGGAATTCTGACCCTTCATCCAAAGGCCGACAATTGTGTGTTGATTTGGCAGACTATCACACTTCTTTGTCCTGACACACTCATCGACATACTTCATCCTTCTCAAATTCAAAATCAACATGGCCACAGAGCAGGAGCGTCGAGATGTCGAGTTCAAGACATTTGATGGCTTGACTTTGCGCGGCTGGCTCTTTGTAGGGCCTAAAGGTGGTCCTGCAGTGATTGTCAATGGTGCAGTAAGTCATCTACGAACCCTCCCCACCCATATCGTCTGCTGGGAAGGATACCAGAGAACTCGTACTTACCTGGAAACTTTCTTCAATATAGTTCATGTGCCCTAAAGAAGTCTTCGTGGCAGACGTAGCAGCTTGGTTCGGACGTAATGGCTTGACGGCTCTTGTCTACGACGCCCGTACCATAGGCATAAGCGATGGCCTACCTCGGAATGACTTGGATCCGCAGAAGATGGCTGAAGACAATTCAGATGCAGTCACTGTATGTATTCACTCACTCTCAGGATTTTGATCATCATATACTCACAAAACTGGAACAGTTCCTACAGAACGAGGGCTGGGTGGATCCGCAGCGCATAGCCACTTGGGGCTTTTTCTACAGCTCCGGAATAGCATTCGAGGCCGCGGCCTTCGATAAGCGGATCAAAGCCGTTATAGCGCAAGGTCTGATGCCCGAATGGTACCTGAATCCGGATGATCAGGAGTGGCTCGTCGCCCGTGCAGTCCAAGATCGGGCCAACCAGCTTCGCGGTAATCCACCTGATTACATGCCCCTGCTGAATGAAAAGGGAGAGCACTTCTTGCTCTTCAAATATCTGCAAGATATGACACCCGACTCGAAAGCCCATCTGCCCGACTGGGTCCACCGGACCAGGAAGCACGCTCCGACCTTCAAAGATAGTCTGACCCTCCAGAGCTTTTACCGTCATGCCAAGTGGAAGCCTATAAGCATATTCTCGTCGATCGCTCCCACGCCAGTCATGATCTTGACGCCAGAGAATGACGAGGTCGTACCGCCTGAGTATCAGAAGAGTATATTTAATAGTCTGCAATCACCGCTGAAGAAGTTCCACATTGTGAAGGACAAGGGACATGCCGACTTTCTGAGCGTCAATCTTGATCAGCTACTGATCCCGCAGCTGGATTTTCTCAAGGAAGCTTTGAGATTCTGAGCTACCATGTTGAATTCTCTGGGTTGTTGGGAGGTTTTCATTTGCTGCTTCAATTGGGGTTTGGAATACAGTAGCTCCAAAATCTGACATCTGGTTTACTCGTGACTTTAGCGTCCACGTGATGTGTCCTTGGCATAAGTTCACTCTTTTCGTGCGATGTGATCCAAGACTCACATACTCTACAAGAGATGGTTTATAAATGAATGGAGAGCTCTAGAGATCCTTTCTCATGTGTAGTAATACGTACTTCTACCTGATTTTGCAGAAGGGTGAGCATACAGAATACAAGGATTTGGCATGGCAACTTTTTCTGCCCAAACTCCGGAAAATCCGGATTCGCATGCAGGTCTTTCTAATTTCATACAAGTAATAGAGGGTCAGTTTTCATCGTACCCCGTCCATGAAGACTTGGTGGGATCATTTTAACACTTTATGAAGTGATCACAGGATGGTAAAGCCCTTTAAGCAATTTATCAGCGATGCCAACGATCAACCGGTGGAGGCAGGTTTTCAAGAATAAGGAGCTGCTTTGTACGGCAAGCTGAACCAGGTCACAAAGACGTTCCTCGACTATGGCAATATAGTTTATGAGAAAAAAAGTTCTATTTCTCCTCTCAATCTGTTTCTGTTTTCCAAAAATGAGAGAAAAAGAACATAGGACATACATGTACTGTCTCACCATTTGTCTCCGACATTGAGCTAAACATTTATCATCCTTTTGGCAGGTATAACAAGCTCATTCTTTATTTCTCATGATCTATCTCATCCCTCCAGGGACTTCAATATCTTTCTAACATCATGATCAATGTCTACGAGGTACAACCACCCCAGCTGTGACTTTCCCGCGTTATCAGAGTCAAGTTCTCCTTTCATATCCTCGGGCATCTCTGCCCTTTGTTCATCCGTCATCCTGAGGGTCATGACGAGGTTGGTAACCCTCAATACCCCCCGCATTCTCTCCATCCTGTAAGCCTCCCAAGCCGTCAACGCGTCTGACAAGCTGACATTACCCTTGAGATTCCCCAAGAGCAACCCAAGGCTATAACTAGTTTCAAAGGCTGAATTGGCGCCTTGTCCTGCCGAAGGCGGAACAGCATGTGCAGCATCTCCGATGATGACCACTCGTCCATGTGTTGAATGCCATCGATCCATCTCAGATGTGAGATCGTAAAACGGCCAGACATTCAAGAAATGAGCCTCTGGAGTACTGACTTGCGCCTGTACGGCCTGGACAAGCGGCGTCCATGCGGCGGGATCTTGCTGGAGGATCTCAATCATTGCATCTTTATCCTCCAGTAGTTGCGCCCATCCTGCACGATCTTGCTTCTCGAATTTCAATTGTCGTCCTACGAAGAGCTCCTTGCCACCTTCGGTCTGAGGTGTTATGATAAAAGAACCGTCTTTTCCACGCAGAGAGACTGGAAGTGGGAGGGTTTTTCCCAATTCCCAATTGTCACTTGGGAAGCAATACGTTAAGCCGAGGAAGCCAGTGTAACGTGGATGGACGTCGGGGAACAAGTAAGATCGGACTTTGGAGTGGATTCCATCGGCGCCAATCAACATCTCATCTCTCTCCCGAGTCATATCTGCGAATTCAAACTCGACACCGTTTGCATCTTCACCGACAACCGTGGTAAATTTCTTTCCATAGATGATCTCAATGCCAGCTTCTTCCGCCATTTTCCTCAACTCGGCGATGATCACCTTTCTCGTAACGCGGAGACTGTCGTATCCATACACATCCTTCTTTCCAAAATAGAGCTTCCCGGTGACTTCGTACTCGGGGTCCGTCAAGAATGTGAAAGCCTCGAAGCTATAGCCTTGAGACTTGATGCGAGAGTATGCGCCGATGGAGTCCAAGCAACGCAAAGAGTTTGGAGTGAGTGACATAGCGCCATCGAGATCATGTTCTGGCCCTCGGAATTCGAAGAATCGCGGTTGGATGCCATGGCTTTTGAGGGTGAGGCCAAGGGTGAGGCCGCCTACGCTGGCACCGATGATAGCCACTGATTTGGGGGTATTCGATACCATAGTGACGCAGAAATGCAAATTGAAGTAGTGAACCTCGTAACAAAACTCAGCAGTGATGTTGCTGCTTGAGTTTAGGTGTACTTGATATGTTTGTCGTTTGACCAGAGACTACCTGGGTCACTTGGCGACTACAAGGACTGATTTGAACCCGGCGGCCCCGATCGCCGAGCTTTCAAGGCGGTGGCTCGGTGCATCCACGGAGGACCGATTTAACACGGCGTGCAAGCATGCTTACGAGTCTCAACGCGGCGATCTCAAAGGGTATTGCTATACGCCCCCCTGGTCACACACTCCAACACAATTGGATAGATTTATATACTGCCGACAAGAGGGCCCACACTCCCTACTTATCCTGAATAGCTTCAAGTAGACTTGCTTTTATCAAGCAAGGGCGCTATGCCTGAACCCCGGAGCTTGCGGAAGGCCGTGAAGAAGTGAGCCCCTTGCGCGGTAGGCACATATATTACAAAAGGAAAGCTAGAATTTTAGATGCCGACCGCAGCGGATATTTAGAAAGGGAGTAAATAGATATTTCTAGAGGGGTAGAACAGGAAGCTATCACCGCCCGTTGAAGAAGAAGGTAAAGGGGCCCGCGCGGGGG
>JAFJYH010000559.1:0-15764 GCA_017365405.1 Cadophora malorum | reverse complement strand
CTTCCACCCGCCGCCCCCTCCTCCCAGGAATCTACGCCCCAACAATGACCTTTTTCGACCCCGAAACCGAAGACCTCGACATCCCCTCCATCAAGAAACACGCCATCCGTCTCGCAGAAGCCGGCCTCGTCGGCCTCGTAACAATGGGCTCCAACGGCGAAGCCGTCCACCTCTCCTCCGCCGAACGCACCGCCGTCACAGCCGCCACGCGCGAAGCCCTCGACTCGGCCGGCTTCACAAACGTCCCTATCATCGTGGGCGCTACAGAGGGTTCCGTCCGAGGAACGATCGCTCTCATTCAAGAGAGCGAGAAGGCTGGAGGCGAATACGTGCTGTTGCTTCCACCGTCGTATTTCCGCGGTTTGATGGACGAGGAGGCAGTGTATAACTACTTCATCGCTGTAGCAGACGGATCGCCCCTCCCTATCATCCTGTATAATTACCCTGGTGCGGTCGCAGGCATCGATATGGATTCCGATCTGCTGATCCGTCTCGCGCAACATCCTAATATCGTGGGCACCAAGTTCACATGTGGGAATACCGGGAAGTTGACGCGTGTGGCGCTTGCTACAGACGCGAAGACTCCGTTCAGCGAGGGGAGCGGATATATGGCGTTTGGAGGCATGTGTGATTTCACTGCGCAGACTTTGGTGTCTGGTGGATCAGGTATCATTGCTGGTGGTGCGAATGTTATGCCCAAGACTTGTGTTAAGATCTGGGATTTGTATACGGCGGGGAAGAGGGATGAGGCGTTTGCTATGCAGAAGGTGCTCAGCAAGGGTGATTGGGTTCTGACCAAGGCGGCGATTGCGGGGACTAAGAGTGCTATCCAGAGTTATTATGGATATGGTGGATATCCTAGACGGCCTTTGAAGAGACTGGATGAGGTTAAGACACAGGGAATCAAGGATGGTGTTGCGGAGGTTATGAAGTTGGAGTTGAGTTTGTAGATGATGTTGCTGGGGGGTGGTTTAAGCGAGACGTAGGGGAAGAGTTGCATTGTGGTTGGTGGTTGTTCTTGCTGCTTTCTGGGTGCATGGTTGGAGTCGTTTGAAATGAATATAGATGATCATGTTTATACTTGGTGTTTTGAATGGATTTGCATGTTGGTAACCACTTACGTTTACGGCCTCACTTCGTGTTTGTGTCTTGTCTGTATGTGAACTGCACTTCGACTTTTATGGCGGTAATAGACATGGCGAGGGTGAACATGTCAAGGCCATGCTCAAACGGACTGGGTTCAAAACCCGGAATGAAGAGATAATCGGAAAATTCAGTGGGCATATCGGATAATAGAGGACATAAATCGAATCACGGTGAGCGAGTTGACCAGGCAGTGGGGATGCCAACAATTACAAGAAAAACGTACTTGTTTTCGAGGAGTTTGCGTGTAATGTAGAGTGAATTTCAGTTATTAACCCTACCGAAGTAGGGTAGCCTCCCACGAAGCAAGCTTCTGTGGGGCGCTGCCTATCCTTTGCTCTATTAATGATATGCTTGATAGGGGGGGAACCCCTTGGGAGCTTGATGCTTTTGTATACACAGCACTCAGCTTGCAAGGCCTGACTTAATACTTCCATTGCCCGATCAGCACAAGTCTTGGTGGGTTGTTTCTGATTCAGACCCAAATGAAAGGGCATATATCGACTTGGATACCTTCTCTCGCGATCCTGCGCAATGTAAACCTCTGAAATTTGTTGTGACTTCTTTGAAATTGTTGTAAATCCAGACTTCCTTCGACCCGAGATCGGGATTGGCATCTTGACAGCAGGCAAGGTGCAGGACTACCATCACGCATCAATTGAATTCCCGGAAGCATACCAAAGACCGTAAGGATCTCAGCGATCATAACCACAGCATGAATATCATAAGAAAAGAACACAATGCAGAACATAAGTCATGAACAAGACTTGATTTATCTGAACAGCGAGCGAAAAAGAACCGGCAAAACCCACCGACCTCCCCACCGCCTACGCATCAAGTCTAGACCGAAAAGCCGAGCGAAGCAAGCGTTCCAATTCTTCCCGGAAGCTTCATCCATCACCTCACCTCGCTGCCTCCCCATCCTCAATTGACAGCTCCACGACCATCTCCACGTCTGGGATCCCTCCAATCCTCACCTCACATCACGATGTCCCTCCCACTCACACGCGTCGTCGCACGCAGCGCCGGCAAGACCGTCCGCAGCCCAGCGACCCGCCGCTTCGAATCAACAGCCAGCAAGGCCACCGAGGCAGCTAAGGATACCGCGAGCAAGGCCGGCGAGACCGCCGCCGAGTATAAGAGCAAGGCGAGCGAAGGACTGAGCAGGGTTTCGTCTGCGGCTGGTCCTGCTATTTCTGGCGCGGCAAAGGGATTGGGGAATGCGCTTGGGAAGATTGGTGGAAGGACTGGGAGGGTGATTGCGTTTGTTGAGCGTGAGTATTTTCCCTCTGGAGCTGGATCGGAAGCGCTGTGGCTGTGTGGAAGATCGAGCAGGATGTATGGATGATTTGAACTGGATTGGCGAACTCAATTGACGGAATTGGAGCTGTGCTAACGAATGTTTTCCTTGAAGGTCAAATCCCACCTACGATTTACTACGCACGCGTTGGAATGGAGCTTTCAAAGCTGGTATTCAAGGGACGACAAATGACCCCTCCGTAAGCTGCCTTCCCGTCTAATCCCCGAAGCCCCCCAGCTAACACTTCTTGAACAGACCCGTCTCAACTTTCCAAAACTACTTCCAGCGTGTTCTGAAATCCGTCCGCAACCCCAACGCACTTCTCAGTAGCGCCGAATCGACTGCCAACCAGGCAACCGCCAACCCGACGAGCGTCTTGCAGTCTTTCCGTGATATCAAGAGAGAGCAGGTCGTTGCTGGTGCGGTTGTTGGAGCAGAACTCCTGGGCTTCTTCACCGTTGGTGAGATGATTGGTCGGATGAAGATTGTTGGTTATAGGGGAGAGACTGCTCATCATTAGATGGGCTGAGAGTTGAGGATGCGACACTCTGGAGACAGAAATTTGAGAAGAGCATTTCAGGAACGTAGGGGGAAGAAAAGGAGAGTTCGGGGAGAGATGATCTGATGGGATGGCGAGATCACAGTTGCATGGGACGTATGACCGTACTATGCAACGCCGTTTTTTCTTTGTCTGTACATCAATGAATACACAGAAGCATAATAGAATGTTCGAGTACATACTGAAGTCTCCTTGGACATGGTTGTCTGGCGCGTACTAGGAAGCTATATGTACTCTTCGCGTCGAGGTACAAAGTTACATTACGTCAAGTAGGCGTACATCATACTTCCTAGGTTGGAATATGATTTGCCCCAGTTCGCTGATATGTCTCGCCTCATGAGCCATTTCTTCTTCATTCCCTCTGAATCAGCCGCTACGAAACTGAACCACTTACTCCGACAGAGATTCCACGAAATCCAGCAGCATAAGCGTACAATGTAAGCCCAGTCATAGATTGATTCCCAAATCACGATGAGTCCCTTCAGAAGAAGCATTAAGGTAGCTAAACAATGATTAATAGAGTATCATAGCCTAGTCACACTTTCACGGGAGCCTGGCAGAAACACACATGAAGCGCACAACATTGGATATTAGAAAGTAAGCCTCAAAAGCTGAGCTAGCCATGAGGCAACGCGAATCGTCCTTGGGACCTGTGTAGCCATGACATGAAGCACTGAAATCACGGTACTGTGGGTGGTATTAGAAAGAAGAACTTTACAATAAACCAACATGCAGTAAAGACCTCACTCGTGCTCGATCTCGATCTCGACATACGGAAAAACGACCTTAGATTTAGTGACTTTGAATGATTGCCCCCCATCTCAAGCTTCAAGCTTCAAGCTTCAAGCTTCAATCAAATTCACCCTCTGTCCCTTTCCTTTTCCCTCTCCCTCTCGTTCTATTAAGTCCCAACTGGTTAACTCACAATCCACTACACCATAATACTTCCACATACCAACCCAAGTACTGTACTCAGATCCTACAGGAGGAGTGCGGACATATCACTCCCGTCGTCCTTCTCCACAAATCTGGAAGTCTATCAAATCTGTACAGTCGGAAATCCAGTGTCAGAAAGTTCACTTGCATCTTTGATAGAGGAGAAGCATGGATAAGAAATCTAGCATTTAGAGACTTGACATCACGTAAATCGATCAACTCCCTCCTTTCGGGATTCGAAACGCGGAATAAAGGAAACGTCTGATCGGCCTGCCTGCAAAGGAAGATCTTTGGCCCAACGGTGTCTGAAAACCACATTTGCTATCAAAGGACTTTATACTGCCAGAACTGCTGATGTGGTTGTTTACTCTCTTTCCTCGCTTGCTTCCTTCTTGTACTAACAAGTCAATCCTCACTGCCCCAGAGATATTCGACACACATACTAGCACGTCACTCAAATAATCACTCAGAGTCCACGATCGTAAGAAGAATGAATATGGAGAGAAATGCATAATACATTCATCAAGCTATCACCACCACCTCAAGCTACGAAGTATCCTATCCTATCCTATCCATCCCATCCTATCTATGCAAGCAAGCAAGCCACCATCACTCCTCTCCACTTTCTTCCCTCTTCCCTCCTCTCGCAACTCAGTCCCGATCCTATTCTATCATACAACCCCATGCACGCTCGCGCGTCTCATTCTCTGTCCTATCCGCTTTTGTCGGCAATCCCAATCTGGTATCCTATCCTGTCCTATCTATAATACAACCCAGCCCAAAGCCATCGAAGCAAGCCAACCCCAGAGCGAACCCCACAACAGAAGCAAATAGCAAATAGCAAGAGCACCGCTCCATTCCTTCCCCAAATTTTCCGAATTGAAGAAACGCCTCGCCTCGCCTCGCTATTCCAGTAGCTTTTCGAAAGATAATGGTATCCACGCCGCGGAAAGAAAGAAACAAACCAAGACACCGCGAGAGAAAGAGGCAAGAGAGCAAGAAAGCAAGGTACAAGCGCAGCAAATCAGTCCTCCATAGACTGCCAGTAAAGCAGTCAGCCACCAAAACCACCAGGTACAAAAGCAGAAATGCAGCGTGAGCTCCTCTAGGAAACACGGAACGCCCGTAAACCCCTCAATGTCTCCTCAGACTATTACTCCGCCCCACGCCAATACCGAACCACTTCTTGCTCTTGCCACTCTCATCCTCCTTTGCTGCTCCATCACCATTCGACATCGCATTCCCATTCACACTATCCCGTCTCGCACGCCCCTGACCCTGACCCTGAACTTGCTGTTCCTGCTCATCAACGAAGCTCCCACCACGTCGTGAAGCCACAGCAGCAGAAACTGGTCGGTAGCTCTGAGGTCGGGAACGCATAATTGGTGGTGGCGTAGCTCTAGCTTGTTCCTCTTCCTCGTATGCACCATTGGTATTCACGTTATCTGCGAAGTACCCGGACGAGCGGTTGGGGTTGGCGGCTTTGGGTCGTGGTAAGCCTTGACTGAATGATGTCTTTGTTGGACTGGATGGTGGAGGAGCTGATTCACCACGTCCGAACATACGTAAATTCGGGATTCGTGATTTCTTCTCTTTAGATACTGGAGATTCGACAGGTGGTTGTACGGAAGCTGGGTTTGATTTGCGGAGTTTGGTCACGGCTGAGAGACTGGATCGGCGGTCTGGGAATTCGGGCTTTGGGGTTGTGTCGATGGGAATGGTTCCATATTGCGGTGCGTCCTCATAGCGATAGGTAGTGACTGTGTCGTCACTGCGAGGATGATCGGATATGCTTGAGCGGCGAAGGGTATCGTAACGAGAGGCAGTGTGAGCTGGTAGAGTAGGTTCGTATCCTCGTCCCCAGTCTCCACCTGAAAAAGAGAACATGTCCGGTGCTACGACCCGCTTGTGGCGGCCATACTGAGCGGAGTATGTGCTCAGTGTACTCGAGACACTTCCGGCATCGGTGTTGTCCTCTTGTGGTGTATCCCATCCATGGCCCTCCCGTCTGCTTGTCACTGTCTCTCCGGCGCTTCTTGGTCGGATTGACAGTTGCGATTGGAAAGCATGATGTGCGGCATCTGGGAATGTCGAGGTACTGTTGAGGAACGTACTATCGACATGATTTTGAGACAATGTTTCTGTGGAGCTTCTGAAATTTCGCAGGGTGTTGGTACTGATGGTGTCCGGAGTTGGGGGTAATGTATGTTGACGATCGAAGATCTTCTTCTCAGTAGACACTTGACGAATCTCTCGAGATCTGCGTCTGTCCTTAAGTGTGATGTCCTTCGCCGAATTCAATCCCTTCTCAGTCTTCTCCAGAGTATGCTTCAGCTTTTCAAGGCGTTGCAGAGGCGATTCGAGAACATCGTTGATGGAAAGGAATTGACTCTTTCGGAGGCTTTGGATGGCTCTTGGTGGAGTGACAACAGGTGCAGGACGATCATCAACCCATTTCTCAACCGAAGACGACTTTCTATGTCGCCGTGGCTCCTCCGGCTCGTCCAGTGAGAGTGGTGGCAGCTTATTTCCGTAAACACTAACAAACGAACTCTCGCTCAGAATGCTTAGTCTCGGACTATCCATTCCATCAGTGGCCTCTTCTGGCAACTTTGGTAATGTAGAATCGCTATGTCCATTGTATGGTAGGTAGAGGCTCCTCAATGCCTCGTTTCCTTCGGTAGTTTCAGACAAGAACGATGGCATTCTGGAGATCTTCTTCGTGGATTGTTCCTTTTCGAACTGCGGCGGAGAGCTGGAGAAGTCGTCCTGGGGGAAGTATCCTGGCTCATAATTTTCCTCGAATGCCTTGACATCTGCTCTCTCCTGCATCAGCCGGTCTACCTTTTCCTCCAACTGGACTATAATCCCAACTGCCTCCTCGACGGCCTGGTCTCTCTTCTCCAGTTCTGCAAGCAGATCATCATTAATCTCTGCCAATTCTGCTTGCTCTTCAAGCTTCTTTTCTGCGGCTTCCAGCTTAGCTTCTAGTGTTTCCTGGCGTTGGCGACGGTGGAAAAGCTCAAGCTTGAGGTCGAAGTTCTGTTTGTGCAACGTCGATACTGCCTGTAAGATATTAGCCGCGATCTCCAACCCTTGCCGTCCAACTCACATCTTCGATCTGCTTAACTCCCATGTTCTTCCCAGCAACGATCCCACTCGAACTTGGTCTGCGATCCTCTCTGCTGCCCTTGACTGGTGAACTCTGCACGCCTCTGTCTGCCATGTCAATGCTCCTTCTTCTCTGCCTAGCGCTCTCCACCTTCCTCTCCCTCAATCGATCCTGTAGCAAGCTCCCAGACACTCCTCTCGCCGTCAGATCCTGGACTCGTTGTGGCAGATGGGCCGTGGAACTGTTGCTCGAACTAGGCGTCATCCTGGTGTTGCTGCTTGCGCTTGACTCTGGTCGCGGAAGAGCTCGAGCTCGTCTTGATCCTATGCCTTCCTCCATGTTTTGTATGTGGACGGTAGATTGTGGCCGCTAGTCGGGAAGTTGGTTGCGTATTGTGTGCGCGGTATATCAGTTCCAACGATGATCGATCTTGGTAAAGCGTGGCAGGCGGTGTAGTCGGGACGACGCGTTGATTGATCTGTCGCCAATTGATGCTGATGGTACAATTGGACGGCGGTGAATGTTGTATTATTTGACGTGTATGTTTGTCAATCTCACATGGCGCAAGACCAATGCAATGCGATGCGCCCTAGTGGGAAAGAACTGAGACCTTTGATGTCAGCTTAGAGTGAATCTCGTGTGTCGTGTGTTTGGAAGAGACAAAAGGCGGGAGGTTGCAACAGCAGAGTGTAGTGAATTGGAGGTTAAGCAAGGATGAGAAGAGCGCACGAGGACGAAACGAACGACGAAGTGTTGCCGATGATCAGGCAGTGCACAAGGGAATGTTGGTGTTTCCGTCTCCTTCGGTCCTGCTGAACAGGCCAAAGCTGAAGAGGAACATGGGAAGATACAAGGCAAGGGGAGGACGAGGACGGACGAGACGAGGATTGTCTTGAGAAACTACAAGGGTTCGGAAGACTTGTTCTCGCGACAACCACCAAACACGTACCTGAGAATGTCGCCGACTCGTACGAGGACGTGTGTGTGCTTATTACAAAGCTTCTTGTAACGCTGTACTCCTTCACGATATTGAGAATCCGTCGTTCCCAAAGTCCTCCCATCCAATTTACCTTTCGTTACCTGATCTCCCGCCGTACAACCAACCATCGGGCACAAGAGCAGGAGGAAGTGCAAGGTCAAGGCAAGCGAGGCGATGTGATGCGATGATCAACGTACACGCCCCTTTTCTCTTCTCATCTGAACGCGTTCTGTTTGACAGGGCCGCCATCTCGCATTATTGTTTCGATTTTCACTTCCTTTTCAAGCCATTTTCGCACTTCCCTTACCTGTCGGCAATACAAAATTATGCACATCCTACCCACGCTTGCAAGCGACTAATCAAAAGCCAAAAACCAACGGTCCACCCGTCAGCCGTGCATCTTCCGCCTTCAAAGCTTGCCATGCAGCCAGTCACAACGCTCAAACCAGCTCTCAAAAAGGGGCAGTCACATCTCCACTCCTCTTATTCCATCACCACTATCCCTAATTGGCGGGTATCTGCACAATTCTGTATTTCCTGTATTCCTTCACAAGTGTGATAGCCAGCGCTATTGGCCGCTTGGATCGCCTTCGATGCCCAATCCATGGTTGTGCCGTGGAGTCCTCAGGGGTCATGATCCCCGACCAACCAGGCTCGGCTCGCGGTCCTTGCCGATTCCCCGGAGAATTCATGCTTCTTTAGGCTTAGATGGATGCAGCCGTAAAGTGCGTGCCGAACCATGGGCCTGGTTTGTGGATGGGTGGTTGATTGGAGGAGTGGAGGGGAAAAGGATGGAGACGAGATCCTGAGGATGAAGGATGTGATGAACCAGAGGAGACTTCAAACTGAAACGAGCCTTGGAAAGTAAAAGTCGTCAGGCTTTCCCGGGGACTTGAGGTCTGAAGAGCAGGTGGGACTTGGGCATCCAGAAACAACCTGATTAGTAAAAGTCTATCGATTCTGTCATCTGCAAGTGGGATGTGACCTCTGACAAGTCGACTCAAGCTACTGCAATCACATCTGCCGTCGAGAAATTCGAGGCAGTAGCGTTAAGAATGATCTCGAAATGCATCGGACATTCAGGATGCGCAGGCCATCTTCCCCGCGAGCTTCCAAATCTTCCTTCGAGTATAAGTCCCTCAAATCTCGATATTCTGCAACTACCGAGAGATGCAGGCGAGTATTATCGCTTGCGGATTACCTCTCGTAAGTGGTAAGTGTTGCGAACTTCCTCTATCTCGCTGTGGAGGGAGAATACTTCCCCCTGCATGCTTCCAAAATTCGGGTGGCTGGGATCGGTTTGTCGAGCCCAGGTGAGCCTCGCAGCAAGTGCAAGACTGTTGATTGCCATATCCAAATATTGCACTCATGTCATGGACTTTGGAATTATGAGTAAGCCTCGGGTTGATTCCATCTCTGTTCCTTTCCTCTATTGGCTGCGGCAAAAGGAAGTTGGAGGGGTAGAAATCTATCCCGTGGAAAGTCTTGGCTCACACCTGAGCACCCTTCCCATCGCGATAATGAGCATCTCGATGATTACCTCGAAGCTGTGCCGGACTTAGACTCAGATAGTAGAGATTCCATCCAAACCACCGCAAGTAAATGTACCCGCTAAGTAGCGATGGCAGATTCCGTCGCCAAAGATTACAACAGCCAAGCGGCAGATGAGATTTTGCACCCCACTAGCCAACCATCTCCTTCATCAGTTCATGATACCGAACCCCAAGAAAGCTCATTTCCAGCTGACTATGGTCCATTGAGCTTAAGACCTCGGCGTCAGTCAGGAAGTTCAAATGCTTCGTCTGGCTCCAGAAGCTGGTCAAGAGATCTCTCCAGAAGTGATTCCTCTCGAAGGAACCCTCTTCCAGCACCACCTAGAGTATCTTCGGCCTGGTCTTCTCGTTCTTTGAGTCCAGATCTTGGAGACGTACAGACTCCCCCACCACCTCCTAGCCAGCCAGGTAATGCCATTCCACCCCATCCACGTCCTCCAGGTTATCTATCATGGAGCCGCTCACCAAGTCCCTCAACATACACGATTCTACCACCTCCAACGCCTATCACACCACCGCCTCCTCATCCTACAGAATGGCGCCCACCAAACTCAGCGATCGTGCCTTTCACCGATGACCCGCAGCCAGAAGCCAGCTTTGAAGACAGAAGGACCATGGTTGACGATGCCACAGCACGTATCATGCTCTTCCTGCTTGACAACAACCGCGCAAACCATAGTTCAGATTACGCTTACTCACTCTCCCTCTTTCCATTCTTCAATAACATGGAACCAGGACCAGAATATTCATATCCAGACAATCTCCCCAAGTGCCCTATCTTCGTTGATCGAATAGGATGGCTCCCTTCGGAAGAGGTATGCAGGTATCTGATGATGGGATATCGAGTCTGGGACGACAATGGAAGACGTCTACATTTCTCTGGATTACCATTCGGCTTCGATGGGCTCAAAGCTCCGATCCGCTATGATGCCAAAACAATATGTACTCAAGACCCTCGACAAGTTCCGGACCTACACTGGCAACTTCGAAAAGGTGATCTGGCGCGACCTCGTAATGATGAAGAATTTGAAAATCCTATGCCATGGGATGTCCGTCTTGGTGTTCCTGAATTCTCTCAAAAAGGGACAAACCTGCAGCTCGTTCAGAGAGCATGGATTCAGAATCGATTCGAGAACGCCACACCTTGCTACTTTCAGGGTGATTGTTTTCGCTTTGAACATCTCGGGGGTTGGAAAGTTGATACTTCGCCTCTGAAAGAGATTCCGTATGATGAACGATCAGAATGGATCGTTGGTCCGTATGCCAGGATTGGTGCTGATTTCCAGTGCCTTACGACCATGTACCCACCGACAAAAGTAACCTTGGATGGCAACACTGGGGAGCCAAAACTCTGCGAACTATGCTCATCACTCGACTTCAAGGATCTATTCGAATGGGGACTTGCAGATGTTGAGATTGACTTTGGGATGACCGATGAGCTACTTGCAAGGATGAACTGCGATTTCTGCCGGATTCTCGCGACTCTTTGTGAGGACGGCCTCGATCATCTGCGCAGAGGAGTCCTACCAAACAGTACTTCTGGGAACGAGAATAGTCGCGATGGATTTGATCTCAACCAACAAATCCTAGCACACTTCGTTCGTGATCCAGGGCATTGCCTCACCACTAAACCATGCCTCGTCCTCAAACAAGACTATCGTAGAGAATATCTCGGGCCCATTGTCTCGCTCGGCACAGTTCGTGGAGAGATCCGGGGCAATCTTTCGCTTGAGGACCGACGTTTTGTTGACTTCGATTTGCTGAAAAGAATGATCGGGAAGTGCGCTTCAACACACGAGGAATGCAAACGAGAAGCAAGAGATGATGAAGAGATGATCCTAATTGATGTGAATCAGATGTGTCTAGTTCAGGTCAAGAACGTGCAATACATCACCCTCAGCTATGTTTGGGGCAACAAACCAATCTTCAAAACGACACAAAGTAATTTTGAAAGTCTTCAAGTTGCCGGATCACTTGACCAAGTCTCAACCCTCACTCGAGATGGAGCTGCTGTCGTCAAAAGTTTAAATATCCAATATCTTTGGATCGACGCCCTTTGCATCATCCAAGACGACGAATTTCACAAAAGAACACAAATTAGTCGCATGGCGGATATTTACGGACAATCCTGTCTGACTATCGTCGCCCTAACAGGAACATCCAGCGACTCTCCCCTTCCAGGCATCTCCATCCCACGCCCCCAAACACTCTCCGTCGTCCACGATATGCCATTCACATTCCACCTCTCTGGCCTGACACAAACAGCACACGACCAAGTATACGAGACTCGAGGCTGGACATTCCAAGAACGTCTCATCTCCCGTCGATGTCTATATTTCGCCGACCGACAAATCCACTTTGAATGTCGACACGGCTGTACCAGCGATCACGAGCAGATCTTTCCGGAGAATGATCGAGGCCGATACGCCACGCCTCTGAATCCACTGCAGCCACTTCATTCTCTCAATAGCGTTGACAAGTTCTCGCTCACGGCACTCGAGACTTTCACATCCGTAGTCTGCCAATATACATCACGAACCCTCTCTTATTCCTCAGATATCGAGAACGCATTCCTAGGTATCCAAGCTTTCATGTCCCGAAAATTGTCCTGGAGATTCGTCGCTGCACTACCAACTGGTATCTTTGACTGGGCATTACTCTGGCTTCCAAGAGGAAACTTGAAACGACGAGTTTGGAAGAACAGCGATGGAACCAAAACCAAGCCGCCATCTTGGAGCTGGTTGGGGTGGGAGGGACAAGCAAGTTATGGATTCTACGATTACCTACATAAACCGTTCTTCCTCCGCATTAGGCCGAGAATCTATAACTTCACATTGCTCGTCAGGGAAGAAAAGATACAGATCCATCGCGAACCGTCGAATCTCTGGCACGATGATATCACGAAAGACTTGCACCCACCTACTAAGTCGGATCGATCAACACCGATCCCAAACATCTCATTCACAAACTCCCCATCCCTATACCTTCAATTCACAGCCGAATTCATCCCCTCCCACCAGCCCACCCAAAAACCCTCTATCTACCCTCCTAGCTACCGCCCACCTCCACCACAACACACCACTTACTACACACCCCCACCACCCCTCCTCCCCTCCTCCATCGAATGGCTCACCACCGGCCCCTCAAACGGCATGCTCCGCCCGGGTCTCAGGCACAACTACAACTCCACTGTCGAGAACCTCGCTAGCACATATGATTCTGATCGACTGGCGATAATTGCGATTGCGGCTGCAGATGCGCAGATGACGGTTAGAGGGGGGCAGTTTGGTGAGGATAAGTTGTTTGAGGAGAGGGGGAGGTGTGTGGTTATGCTTGTTGTGAGGGGAGAGGAAGAGGAGGGGAAGGTGTGGGAGAGGCTTGCGATTGGGTATCTGAGTGTTGAAAGTTGGGATGCGATGAAGCCGTGCAGAAAGGCATTTTATCTAGCGTGACAGCAAAATCTCGAAGCCGGACATGATAACGAGCAGCTTTATAAGATGAGGAGAAGTTCAAACCGACGTTGAGTTGATGCGTGTGACAATCAATCAATTTGTGAAAATTCACAGCACGAACTCTACTGGTGTGAAGTTTGAAACAGTCTCAGATTACGTCCAATGTTATAATGTTATTACCCCTTTAGTGATTTTCCAGTCCATCTCGCCACATATTTCCCTATAACCTTGATCACTGGTGGACCTCAATACTATCCCAATCAACGACATCGAGCATAGTACACCGATGATCAGTCGCAGCACGTTCCACATCCACATCCAGAAGCGTGGTGTCACCAAGTAAAGCAGCTTTCCATGGCGTATCGTCCAGCTCAGGAATCCCAACTCCATCAACAGCATCAGAGTAATGTTCTTTATCGGGATCGTCCTTAATGACCTCTTGAACTGACACATAATCAGACTTCAGAGCAAACAGCAGCCCGTTTTGGATCTCCATGACAACGACCCAGTACGTTGGCTCCTCGTTACGGAATATCCGCCCGAGAGCTACAGTGCGAAGAGTAGTTGTCGTCGATGATGATGCGGATTTGAGCCGTGTATAATGGAGCATAAGTTGGTAGAAGCTTCGCAATGTTGGTGCTGGCGTGGATCTCAGCGACTTTGGCACCAGGATGTTCATACCAAGAGCATATTCGCCCCGAGTCCGGGGAGGGCATGATACGGCTGATCGTTAGTATACACAGATTGTAGAAACTCAAGGCGTTAGCAAGGTTCTCAATCTTCTCCTCCGTAGGGTTGGGGATCGTAGTTGGTGTGCTGAGGGTTTCAGTACGGATCAAAGGGGGTTTGGCTTGGGAGTTGTCGCGTCTGATAGCGCGATCTGGAGTTCCTTGGCGAGTTTGGTCGTCGGCATCTTGCGGGGTACTTTTTCCGGGTTGGTAGTGGTGTCCATTAGAAATGACTTCGGTATAGTCGGTGGTAACATGGTCGCAGACAGATCGAACGATTTTAAGCATGGCTGATGATGTTGGGTCGCCATCTTTAGCCCATCGATAGGCTATGGGGAGCTCCAGGGCTTCGTTAGAGCTATCTTTACACAGGTCAGAACAGGACCGCATGTAGTAATTACAGCGAGTTGAAGCAGAAGATAGAGAGGTGAATCTTGAGTAAATGGGCTTCAGTTGCCTCCAGTGGATGCCATTTTGTTCAGTAGTGATGCTAACGGCTTTGTCTGAGTACAGTGAGTAGGCGATTCAGTAAACCGTGGTCTGAGTCAACAGATGTGTTAACGGGGAGTTGATCGACACCTAAATAACTATATAAGAATAAAGGATACATGTCAGTGTCATTGATTGTCTAACTTACATTCCTCCCCAAATCTTCCTTTCAGCTTCTGGTCACAGCTACCAACTCAGATGTGTGCTTGCATCAACCCCTCACAGTTGGTCGAAACAAAGGGCAGAGGCCGGATGGAAGCAGGCTCGATCTGTATCTAGAAATGAGGCGTATTGTGAGCATGTGAAGCATGATGTGGATGAACAGTTTGTGCTCTTGGTGCGACTTGAGTAATCTAGACGTGTGAAAGCAGTGAGTGGAAGAAGTATTCTTCAATTGAGTATCACGAGTTATCTTGCAGTGATTCTTCAGCATTCTATCGTGCTATGGTCACCTCAACTGTTCAGTGATTGTTGAGATGAACAGAAATGCAAGCGGCAACACAGGTGGGTGTGAAAGGAACATGAGTGGAAGGTGGAGACAACTATCTGAAAGGGTTATGAACGGCTGCCTAGACTACAATCTTGCGAAGACCAAATACGTCGTTGGTGCAACGTGCACCCACCTTGCAGGAAGCTTCCCACAGTCAATCATCCATGCCTTTGGACATGCACACCGCAACGCGATCAAGGCCCTTCCAGGAACTCACACACTACGCAAGAAGCTTGTCAAAGCTGTGACAGAGGCAAGAAAAGCTATCGATCCAAAGTTCATCTACGACTACCAATCATTTGAAGGAGATGAAATACTCCCTGACTCTGAAGCCAAATTTCCACTCATGAAACGTGCTGTCACTCACCCTATACTTATTAAAGAGGGCCAGGCATACTCAACACACAACTTCCTGCCAAAACTACCATGCGCGAAATGATTCGTCATTTACCAGAATATCTGGAAGGGAGCAGGAGATGGATACCTCCCGTACTTCAATGCCTTACACACCTGTTGCGAGGAGTCTTGTGTCTTGAAGATCAAGAGCAGAGTGACAGGTCTGGGCTAGACCTGAAATGTGCGTCCATGACATAGGGGCAGGTCTTTGAGAAGAGAAAGACTACTCTATATCAATATGCAAGAGATAGCTCTTCTTGGGCCGGAAGCTATTGACCGTCCCTTGTAATATCAGGTGCCATGAGTCCAGGGTTGACAGAAGTCGAGAGAGAAAGGTAGTTTCAGGAGTAAGAAATCAGCAAAAATCCATCAAGAGTCCGAAATTGACTTCCACTATCAAAAGACTTGTATTCACTGGAATAACTCGTTTCTGACTCAAACCCTATGTGGATCATCAATATCAAGTCTCTCACACCAGGGCTTTCGCCGAACTATCCACACTCATCCTTGCTTCGAGTTCTTACAGTTTTCTTTTATCTTCTCCATATAATCCTCATTCCAAGTTCAACATACATCCAACGTCATCATTCGGCGTTCTTCTACCCCCCCGCTTGTTCTCATTCCCCG
>JAFJYH010000558.1:0-15799 GCA_017365405.1 Cadophora malorum | reverse complement strand
CTCCCGTCTCAACCAAGCCCCTAACAACCCTTCCCCCAAGCGCCCTCACCCTCCCAAGCAAATACTCCAAGTACACCACCGGATCAAACGTCACCGTCGCAAAACTAAATCCAAACACCGCATTCTTCGGCACCGGTCTCCCCTCCCTCCTCTCCTCTTCTAGATCTAAGATCTGGAAATCATGAACGAGATGGGAGAACCAGATTCCTGAGCCGGAGGGATGGGTTCGTGGGTTGTTGAGGGAGCCGTAGAAGTAGCGGAGGGTGGTGAGGTGGAGTCCGATATTCACACTCTTTTCACTCTCTCCCCTCTCTTGCATTTTGGTCGCCGGGTCCTTCGCATCTTTCTGCGGCCTGGGTTTCTGAGTCTGTATCTGTGTCTCTGCATTGGTTTTTGGGGAGGATAGCATATCCATCCACACCTCATACGTCCTCGCATCCCAGCCCCTCACATCAGCATCCTCCTCCGCCGTCGAAGCATGAGAATGCCAATCGCCTCCTGCCCACGGAGACGTGTATTCTGGCGACAGATCGCCGGGGAGGTGTGCTGCGATGAGGGTTATGGTGAAGTGGGAGGTTGAGGGGGTGGTTAGGAGGGAGAGGGCGGTGCTGAGGGCTGTGATGCCGGCGCCTAGGATGAGGATTTGAGGAGGTTTGGTAGGGGTACTGGTGGTGGCCATGACGCGACTTTAAGTGTGCAAATGAGATGATAGTTACTGATGAGAGGACATTGAAAGTGGGTATAGGTAGAGCAGGTGTAGTAGCGAGATGTACTATTTGTTCTTAAAGATATAGATGCAGTCAAGAATCCTGCTCATTGTCTGTGTGACATGACATGAGTTGTGCAAGGCACTTGCCAAAATTGTCTCTTTAGAACAGGTGTGAGATGTGGGGTGAAAGAAAAAGGGAAATAAATGTACAATTGGTCAAGTGCAACTCAAATACGGAGAGACATGTGCCCGTCGACGATCTCTCTCCCGAATAACTCACCTGCGCACTGTATTCGCAAAGCGAAACTCGCTGGAACCCGCGAAATCGGCCCCGCGCCTTGCAACCAATAATAGAGTTGTTACATTCTACAAATCATACACATCCAGCGCTACCTATGCTATGCTACAGTACAACTCTTCATGCATGCACACCTTCCCATTTTGTACAATGCCCCATAAACAGCCCGACTACCTATCCGCTAGCATATTCTGCACATAGCTCCAGTATCTAGTCGAGACATGCTTCTTAATCTCCTCCTTGGTAAGCCACTTGAAGTCCGTCAAACCGAATGCATTGGCCGCTAGATCAGCTTGTCCGGCCATAATACGACCTTTCATGAAGAAGGTCTTTGAGCCCGGGTGTTGGAGTTGCTGTGTTGGGGTTTCGGGGGTGGTTTTGGTGTATGCTGGGGGAACGACGTGGTGTCCTATGGGGACGTGGCCGATGATCCAGGTGTTCATATTGACGCCTGCTGTTTGGACGAGGATACGTTCCGCAGCCTGTGTCTTATTAGAAAGTGACAACAAAAAGGGAGAATGGAACAAACCTGATGCAGATTCTCCCTACCCTCCAACACACCCTGCGGAAACCTCCAAGACCCCTTCTCAGGCTTAACAAGCAAGTACAACGTCCTCGTCAACTGCCTATCCAACCTCCTCACATCCCCCTTCCTATCACTCTCCGTCACCCTACTCAACGGCTTCTCAACCTTTCCCTCCCCAGCACCCAACTCCACCTCGCCCTCCCCCTCCTTAACCTCCACCGCCGCGCCATCCTTGCCCTCCACAGCCCTAACCCTCGCATCCTTCACCAAACTCTCAATAATATACTTCGGCTCCGCGATCCCCATCTTACCAAACGTCCTGGCCTCCTCACCAGCCGCGTCTGTCTCTCCAGACAACAACTCATCGTTCCAAGCCTCCTTGCCAAATGCTCTGTATCCGCCCAGTTCCCGCGCAGCCGCCCAATTCCTCTCCCTCTCTTTGATCTTACGATCTGTATCCGCAGGCGTATCTTTCTTAAAGTAGAAGTACCTCGCGTACGGCATAGCCAGACGCTCGTTCAGCCGTTTCTGGTAGAAGTAGAAGGCCTTCTCGAACGGTGATTGGGGAGCTGTAAGGAGCGGCGCTCGCGAGAGTAAGATCCCGGCTTTGGGGATATATTCTGGGGTCGTGGCAGATATGGGTTGCATGTCGGAGAGATGTGGGAGGGAAGAGTTTGGCGCTGAATCGTTGGTTTTGAGAGCTGTTGCCGCAACGGCATATGATCGTCGAGTGATGGGATTGCATGCTGGAGATGCTCGCGCGCGGATGTGCGAGATGCAGTCGGAGCAGATGAGGGGATGAGAACGTCGTGATGATCCTAGTGTTGACTGTCAGTTGTGTATTTCTCCTCGATCCCCTGGGATTCAACTCACGAAGAATTGAGGCGGCAGCTCTGCTTCCTCTACTGCTTGCCGTCATCTTGAAAATGTATCGAATCGAAAAGGAGACGTGTATTAGTTTTCCACGTCTTCACTCTTCTTCAATCCAAAACCAGCACTCGTCTCCTAACCTCAATCCATCAACCCAGAAGCTCCAAAATTTCCAGACTCTGCTTACATAATCCAGCCCTTCGACTACACCAACCCCAAAGCAGCCTAGCCGCCTACTCGCACATAAGAAAAATCCTCGCGCATGCAAAGAAACCTCCTTCTTTCAATATCCAAGGCATCCATTCTTATCACCAGAACCCGCTTCATCTCAGAACGTTTTGGCCATTTACGGGTGCCTAGAGCAATACACAGGCTTTTTTCGCTAACGGAACCTTCTGGTCACTCCGGTGATCAATCCCAATCCTAGTAAGATTGTGTCCCAAGGGAATCGTTAGATAGCTTCTGTTGACATTTATTTGTCTTGAATTGGGTTGTAATGGGAGCAGAGAAATGCCTGGTGAGGCAGGGAGAGATAGATAGCTTATGAGGGTGCTGAGTGGTATTGTGAGCTGCGGTTAGGTGGTAATCGCTCTTCTTCCACGGGCCAGCTTGCCCGACCTGCTTGACCTACCATAGTCGGCCCGTGTACTCACTATGACAATGACACCAGAATGCTGCATTCGTGTCTCTTACTGCGCTTCACCTGCTGGTCAAGCTCGGTGAGATGACTATGAGCAAAGACATGCTTCCTCACCAGAGAACATCTTCATGAGCTGATGAGAGAAACGTGTTGGTGTTTGAGACCCCTTTCCGCGGATCATGATTCGTAGCCTGAGTAATACTTTACTTGTGATATATGAGGGTCCCGATTAGTGAGCTGTCGGTGAAGTCCTTGCTGTCCCAAGTGCTACTCCTGTGCACGAATGTCTGAACAGCACCTTAAGACCGGGTGACAAACGTGTATAGTCAGAGCAGAGGATCACACAAAAACAAATCACAAATCGAGTCAAGGAGTAGCAAGTTCTTAGAACGAGTAATAATTTGAACCATTCATCTATACACAGTATCAAGCAATCCATGCAAATATCTCGCAAAGAATGCTTTCAGTAACCGCTAAGCGACCTGGAAGTGCCAAATCATATCCAGTCGTTTGAACGAAGATAATCCTCATTCCCCCAAATACGCCAGTCAAACATCGCCTCCCAATGCCTGTACCGGGTATCTCTTATTTACGCCTTGTAATCCCCGAAAAGCAATACCAGTTCGCCATGTCAGTCGTTATGTACGTGTTCATCGTTCAAGCCGTCAATGATTTTACAGCATTTGCTACCTCTGTCGTAGCAATCTTTCCTAGCTCGTGGCCGCTATCGTCATTGCTTTGTTGCTCGGCTGCGATCTCATACAGCTTTCTTGATATATCGCGATTGATGTCGGCATATTGTTCTTTGGTCAGCGCAGCGGCTTTCCAGTGTGGTGCAAGTGCAGATTTGACAATCTTGTTGATTCCTTCTTTGGCTTCGATGGACATAGCGGCTCGGACAGGCGACGTATCTTCTGAGCGAGGTAGTCTCACAGTCCTTTGTCTGGGCCTTGGTTGCCGAATCTCGGTTGTTGGAGAAGAGCATTGATGATCATTCTCGGTCTTCTTGTCTGGGGGCGATCGATTTGGAGAATAATTGGCAGGAGGAAATATTGGTTCGATACGAGAAGTGAGTCGCAGTGGCGATCTTGATCGGTCGGTAACGTGTGGGGGTGGAGTTGTAGACATCGCTCGAGGCGTGTGGTAGGGTGAGGACGAAGTAGGGGACGCTGCTGGTGAAGAGTAATCAACAGGGCTTGTGACTCTATTGGGGGCCGAAACATTAGTTGCGGAATAGGTAGAGCGCTCATCATCTGAGCCATGATGCATTTCCACCTCTTTCAGGAGCGATGAGAGAAATGATGGTTGTTCATTGGTGTCGTTCATATTTCTGGTACTTGGCGATCCTGAGCGGTTGCTGATAGGACGACTTGAACTCGAAGCGGAAGGTGAAGCTGCTGACTCTGGCCTGTCTAGAACTCGCCGAGTGCGTGGACGTTTGAGCTTGCGCTCTGGCTCTGCTGGCACTGACGGGCCTTCTGATGGCGAAGCTGTGACAGATCTTGACTTTCTTTTGCGTCGATTGGGACTGGCTGTGTCGATATCCTTGGCTTTTTCAAATGCTGACCATGCTCTCGATTCCTCAATTGATTCGACGGGAGTTTCTGGGCGGATTGTTGATGGAACGGCTGCGCGAAAGGCATCTCGGGCTCCTTGTCGGGTTGCAATATTAATCCGACGTTGCCACTGATTGAAAGCTCTTCTCTCATTGTTGGTCCTGCGTTGTGCTGCTCTGTATTCGGTGAGATGTTGGTCGTCGTCGGAGAAATCAAGATCCAGTCCTGCCACATCATGAATTCTCCTACTCAAAGTACTCCAAGCACCTTGCCAGTGATCTGCTCTTGTTCGGCGGCGGGCTCTGCGAACTGTGGCCGTCGTTCTAGGCCCCAGTCTTCCTGTGAGGGGTTGTCCAGATGGTGACGCAGCTCGCTCGTAGGCGCCATGATGTTCACACTCAAGACAGAACCAGTGGCCATGCGGAACGCGATCGAGACCAATACAGTGTGTGTGGTAAGGAGCATTACATAAATCGCAGAGCAAAAGGACCTGCAGTCGTGGAGTCAGTGTATGCCCATGGTTCATTAACGTTGCGCAAAAAGGGATGTCAGAGAACAATTTACGAAATACCATCCCTCGACTCAGTGACAATATAATTGTAAGGAATAATGCGTACCTCTTCTTGGTCTGTCCCTCCGCAGACTGGGCAGGGTTGTGCTGGTTCTTCCTCCTCCTCATCTTCAATCCAAGCACTAGGATCAAACTCGGCAACTTGTTTCTTATCCTCGACCTCGTATTCCGATAGAACGTTCCCTAGCAAAATTAGTTAGCATCTGAAATAATTATAGCTGAATGTGACATTGCCCCTCCTTGGGCTGACTACCAGCTGCATCAAGTAACTCAGCCCTGACAGGTAAGCTCTTCAAACCAGAAGAACGTATCTGACTCGGAGAAATCGCTCGCAGAAGGAGAAACAATTCGCAGATTGTGCGATTGCGTTGGGAAATTGCTTGGGTCCAAGGGGTAACATACCTCCAACCTTATCTAAGACCTCGACCAGATTGAATGCTTGGCGGCAAATGGGGCAACTATTTGCCTGCTGCGACCATTCCCTCAAACATTCGTCGTGTAGAACATGGCCGCAGGGTTTAATCAAAGCAACCGCCAAATTGTTGGTGGTTGTGCTGGGATGTGGTTGTGGCAGGTCCAAATCAGTGGCCTGTGCCGCCACTTCGCCCGCATCTTGAAGATCATCGTGAACGGCTGGATCAGGAACGGCGTCCAAGTCCTCGAGACAGACGATGCAGGAGTCAGCCATGCTGACGAAAGAATTTGCGAAAGTGTGCGACGATGGATTGGGAGAAAGTCATGAAAAAGGTTGTGGGATTTTGGGAGTGAATTTTGGAAGTTTTGGGGGATTTGCGAGGTTCGCGAGGTTGTTGATATATTGAAGGCAGAGGCGATTTGAAGGATGAATGAAGTTGGAGAGCCTGGCTGCGAGCTGCGGGAAGGACCTTGGTCGGTCGCTTACTAGTTAGCGCGAAATAGTAGCCCGAAAGCCAATCAGACCAAGGCTTCTCACCCCGCTCTCTGACAAGGCCCTCCAACCACTTGGAAAGCGGTGAAGCGGCTGGCCCCCCAGTTACAGCGGAATGTGGTCGTGGTCTTGGTAGTCGTGGTTGAGGGCGGTTGTTCCGTCCTGCTGTCGTGGTAATCGAGTGACTCGTATTAAGCCTATTGCCTATTGTGGGGGCAGGCTGTCCAACGTGGCAGTGGACCGTGACTGATGTCTTGTCTGATCCTGTGCCTGGGCGGAGGGTACTGTTTTTGAACCCTCGATATCCCGAGCCAAATCAGGACCGACAAGCCGAAAAGTCAAAGTGCTTGCTGCAACAGGTGCATATGGCCCAGATGGGAAGGCAATTCTGCCTAGATGCGTTGGGATTGGCCAGTGGCTTTTGACGTCCGATATCTAGATTTCGTGATCTAGACCAGGAGTGGTGAAACTTCTTAAATGAAATGGAAACATGGAAATCTTATATCAGCCATCCAATACACCTGTCAGGTGACCCACCTTGTTGTCTCATGAAGTGAGGTATCTGAGGACCTTGAGAGTGATACTGCAGTTGGATGATCACTAGGAGAAGCGTGAGTCACGAGAAGAAGGGCAGAAAATGAAAACTCAACAGCGGGACCAGCCTCTTAAATACCAGTGACTGACAAGGCATCCCGAGGCAACGAACCGCCTTAGGTCCGTGATCGTTGCGCATTCTGAAGGCAGGCAGGAAGCCTTGCGTGAAGAGTGCCGAAATGTCTGAGGCTCTCATCGCCAGCCTCACTTTGATCCATGTCTTTGCTTTGCTCTGCGAAGGTGAACAGTTGTCACTCGATACTGTTGCAATGGAAAGACTCCGCCTTTGAATGGATCCTCGACGCTTCGAACCGGAAACGAACCCAGGAAAGAGAAATGTATATAGACCAGGCAGACTTCGACGGATGGTATCCGTGCTTGTTGCCTACACATCGATTAGGTAGCATCAACACCAAATGCCCAATCACAACGACTCTCAAATGTCACGAGAAATTCTCCATCTCCGCTCATCGCCATGGAAATATAGACGGAAGAAGGCGTGCGTTTTAGAATTGCTTTATTTTGTGCTCCTCGTGGTAGCAACTTCGTAGTTCGTACCCGTACCCGTCGTAGAGTGCGATCCCAGACACCAGCAAATGCCAACCGAAAGAACCCAGCCCAACCCTCTAAACCTCCGCAATCTCTCTCAATCGTCGAAGCGTCGATCTCATGGCAGCGGCGGCGGGTGTTCTATCGCCTTTGTCAGTACTTCCCCTTGTTGATCGACTTTCTGTGTCCAGCAGGACTTTTATCCCGGACAGAGAATCCGTTGAGGGTATCAATGTAGACGTACGACACAGTGTATGCTCCTCCAGCGACGGTCTTGTGGCACGACTTGCAGTTCCAGATTCCGACAGAATGTCTCTTGACGGTGGTCTTTCCGCAGAATGTGCAGACATATTTGGCGTGTTGAGTGATTTCCATCTTCTTGACTTGCTTTCGGAGGGAGGCACCGTATCTGAATGACGGGAAATTGTCAGCGCTCTGCTTCTGTGCCGATTCTTTCTTCCTTCTAATCCATTGCGCGCCGTGCTCAAGTTGATAATTGTCGACGGGGGAGGGTTATTTTCGAAATTGTGCTTCTGGCTGCGCGCAAATACGGCTCGACGCGCTGAAAGTAGATTTGTTACATACCTAGTACCGTACTTTCCGGTAACACCGACCTTCTTGGTTCTCTTCGTCATCTTGGCTGAGGTTGCTGTGATGAACGGGTTTGAAGTTGTGTCGTTGAAGATGGAGCCAAAATTTGAGGTTCTTTCTTCGTGGGTGGTAAGCGAGCGAGTGCCCTACGCTAGCGGGCCAGCTCTCAGTATCATGTGATATTGAGCTAAGCTCTTTCGGGATAATTGTTTCTGCCGAGGCTTTTCCAGGGAATGTTGAGTATCTGCTTGAGCATTTGAAGAGTATCATATGTTGTTTCTTGTACTTTAAATCCAATTGCTTTGGACTTGACACGAAATCTTCGATCACCTTAATTTATCGTCAACTTTGGAGACTGGATATTCGAAGGTATTATTGAAAGCCCCTATTAGAGCTTGTATCCATCCTCAAAATGTCATCACGTCAATATGATTTGGTTGTTTTTGGCGCCACCGGTTACACTGGGAAACTTACAGCTGAACACATAACAACGAACCTACCAACCGACTTGAAGTGGGCTCTAGCTGGAAGATCCGCATCAAAGTTAGAGGCAGTAGCAGCAGAGTGCAAGAGCCTGAATCCTGATAGGAGCCAACCAGGTAAGCGCTAAAATGCAGGACCCAGATTGCGTTGGTCCATCGAAACTTGAGCATCTCAACTAACACCGTCTAGCCATCGAAGTATGTCAGCTCAACGATACAGACTTGGATGCATTAGCCAAGAAGACAAAAGTTCTGATTGCAACTGTCGGGCCATATGGCATGTACGGTGAACATGCATTCAAAGCATGTGCTGAAAATGGAACCCATTACCTCGATGTCACTGGAGAGATCCCTTTCGTCAGAGACATGATCAGAAAGTATGAAACAACAGCAAAGAAAAACGGTTGCATCATGATTCCTCAGATTGGAATCGAATCGGCTCCAGCAGATCTTGTCACGTGGACTCTGGTAGACATGATCCGAAAGAGATTATCTGCTCCTACAGGAGAAGTCATTGTTTCGGTTCACGATCTCAAGTAAGTACTTCGGACTTCTTTCTTGTACAAGCTGACATTTGTTAGCTCTGCGCCATCTGGCGGAACGCTAAACACAGTCCTCTCCTTGATGGACACATGGAGCTTGAAAGACATCGCTGCAGCACACGCACCAGGCGGCATCTCTCCAATTCCCGTCCCAAAAGCCCAACCCTACAAATCCATCGTCACAAAGATCTTTGGTTTCCGCTCCGTCTCAGATCTCGGAATCCTTACCAGCTCTTTAGGAGGAACAGCAGATCGACCAATCGTTTACCGCAGTTGGGCCCTTCTGGGAGGAGACAAGACCTATGGTCCGAACTTCCACTTCTCTGAATATATGAAGGCGCGAAACTATCTTGGTGCCATTGCCATTCATTTCGGACTCATGATCGGCTCGATGTTACTCGCTATCCCGCTGTTCCGCACGATTGCGAGGAAGTATGTTTACAAGCCTGGCGAAGGACCGACCAGGGAACAGTACAAGAATGATCGGGTTGAATACCGCGGTATCGGCATTCCAGATGTGCAGACTCCGAATCCACCTAGAGCATTCTGCAGGGCGAAGTATGAGGGTTCTTTGTATGCTTGTGAGTACCTGTTTCTTGTCGAGCAAGCCCGCCAGAGTGCTTGGGCTTTCTCTTTGTCCTTTCAAGACCACGGCTGACACTCCCCAGATACCGGTCTTTCACTAGCAGAGGCAGCTATTTCTATCCTTCGCGATGAACATGATCTGTCTGGAGGCATCTACACTCCTGCGTGTCTGGGACAGAAGTTCATCGACAGGCTCGACGGAGCTGGCTTCAAGTTCGAGCGGAAATTCTACGACGACTAGAGAATTGATAGCTTAGCAAAGCTTGTGGCTAGGGGCGAAAGTCAGCTTGTAACAATATACGAAATAAAGTTACTATACCACACACCATGTATTGCACTTACCGGGACCTCTGTATTCAACAATCTCGTGACGATGCAGGAAGTGCGGTAGTTGACATGCTGTGATGAGTCCAATGCACAGCTCCTTCATCTTATTGTTTACTATGTCAGCTGAAACATAAAACATGACAAACTTTCCTACACAGCTATTGGTCATAGAAGAAAGCGTGCGACAAGTCACGAAATTTCTTCGAACCGTTCGCTGCTGCCTGCGGCTGCTCCCAACACGGTAAGAGAAAGTACCGCAGTCCCTCCTCGATTGGAGGTTTGGAGTCAAAGGGCGCTTCCAATGCGCTTTCAGTCAGTTCTTCACGCGGCGATGTGTTTACGAGAGGGGCGCGCCCTTTTTGGAGGGTACCGTGAGGTTTCAAGCGTCGCGCCCTTTTTGTGCGTTGCCACGGTCATTCTCAAGGAGACCACCTTAAAGTGGCAAGAATTTCTCACCGCGTCCTCTCGTCGAGCATATCTCACCAACAGCGCCCAACCTCTCTCTCCACAGCAAAATTCATCGCACTCAAGCTGCGTTGTCTACCCAATTCGCCAGAACCGCAGCAAACCACGCCGCTTTTCGAGCCCGACCTCGACCCAAGAACGCCCTCCCTCTGCGAGTGCTGCACCTCAGCCTGGTTTACACCAATCAAGACCACCGTCCTGCAGCCACCCATCATGAGCGGCCTTCCTGACACTGACTGTTGGATCGAAACTTGGGACCGGGATCAGAATCGGTCCTCAAAAGTCATTCAAGTAAACAGAAACATGTCGCCCTAAGCTGCGGCATTGAAGGATGCAATGCAGCACTTACAGCATTTCCACACGACATCGCTAATCACTTTGATGCACAGCATCCAGACATTGGCCACTACAGTTGTGCAAAGTGTGGTATTAGCTTCAAGATCTTTGGGGAGCTTACCCTCCACTGCGAGAACGCTGGACATGCTGGATTCGTGTGTCAATTTCCTGATTGCGGCGCAGATTGCATCCATGCCAAGGACCTGAAGAGACATCAAGTGATCCACAAGAGGAAGACTACTACCTATCCTTGTGCGCACTGCCGAACGTAAGTGTTCCAGAACATTTACTCAGCGCCAATGACATCTTGTCGCGAGGATAGAAGCCACGAAACTATTGATTTAATACAGGTATCGCGGCAACAACGATTTTAAGCGCAAGGATCATCTTGTTCAACACATGCGCAACTACCAACGAATGGAAGATTACGCAGCCATCAATGGATTTTGTCGTGAACGTCATTGCTATTTTAGATACTTCACAATGGACGGCCTGACAACGCATATGCTTGAAGCTCATCACTCCTTGCCGTACGTTTGCCGGGAGCCAAACTGTGATAGAGTGGGCATGAACGGTCTCGAGAACAACAAAGGCCTCAAAGCTCATTGCAAGAACGACCACATCTCTCCGTACCAATGTACGCAGTCCGGTTGCGACCGTATTGGCAACAAGGGCTGGCAACGCAAGATAGAAATGATAAAGCATCTCCAGAAAGCTCATGGTGTCAGCGTCGACGCTCAGACCATCGAGTAGGTGCTCTCTCGTTTGAAGAAAATGGGGATTGCGCTTGCTTGTTACTGTTTTCCTGTCACTTTTGGCGATTTCTGCAGTTCGTGTGGGCTTGCACCGTGGACCTGAGTTCTTCGCTGAAAAGCATAAGAGCCAATCAAATGCGATGTGGCTTTGGTGAAGGATTTCCATTCTCATTTATTTTGCGGTGGATTTCTTACTCAAAAGCATGTGGAAGAAGTTGGATGGGTTTGCCTTTCTTTTGAATCACGATTTCTGATAGATATATGTTTCTTTCGATGGATGATTTTCCTTGTGGCTCGCTCTCAATGTTCACCTCGCATCATAACAGCTGTTCCTACTTATCTTTTGCGAAATCTACCGTTGCCTTCCAGCTACCATTGAATGAGTATGACGTGATTGAACAGTTGAAGATGAGACACACTGCTCTACTTTCTCACGTCATATTCGAAGACAGAAAACCGAAACGGAATATCATTGGCACAGGGACCACGTCGTTACGACTGATGTGGAAGGGTGTGTAGATTTTCCATGTCCAGATTTCAAGTCTAGAGTCTCGAAAGATTCAAATGGACTTTGCGAGATACTGCGAATAACATAGACAGCTTTCATGACATGTGCCTGTGATTGGCGTAATTTGCGTTCGATCTCAAGTGGGATGGCAACTTGGCTATCATCAATCAGCCAAAGCTTTCGATCCTTGCCTCGCGATGGTTGCTCGTTGGGGATAATAATAAGAAGGTCAAGAACTTACGCTTCGCCCTTTTCTCTTTCTGAATCCTCGAGCAGGAGACATCCAGTCTCAAGCTGTGCATACTGGCTGTTATTTCCGGCACGGCGCCCCACTAGAAATAAGCAGAGACACATATCAGCTCATTCCCTACTCGCTTTTCTAGTTTACTGCTCAACTCAAGAATATGAGGTGCTTCCGTCTCAAGTGTCGTCCAGAATACTGCTTCGCTTCTACTCCTCCCTGAGTTTCTTGCTGGAAAAACTAATGCTTCCTGACGAGGAAATTGGCTTTTCCAAAACAACTTGCAGCGGGGAGGCTCCTCTCTATAGTCGCAAAAAGCCACGAGTTGGAGGTATTTCCCTTGAAATTTCCCCTCAAGTTCTATTGCGAGCACCATTGGATACCGATTCAATGTGTTTGGCCTTGGTTTCAGAAAAGTTCGATCTGTGATGTCCCAAAGCGTTTCTGGCACCGCGTCTATTACGGTCAATGATTCGTGTAGAGGAACATGCAACGCGTCCTGCCTAAAATCCGAGTGCACTATGATTGCACCGTGGGTACTATAAGGGAGGGGGTCGGTCAGAACGCAATAGTCAGGGACGTGCAGAATCTCCATCTTAGCGACGCTGTTGGCTTTGAAGCTAGCCAGAGGCAGCCTTCCATCCCTATAGAATAGATTTGGACCGATCTTGCGGAGATAAATGCCCCTTTTGATAAATGGCTCATCCAGCTCTGAGACTCCCAGGTATAAGCAGTACATCGAGTGTTCGTTGTCAAGGACCCTAGCTATTGCTCGCAATGGTTTATCCCCTGAGATGAAGAGGCCCTTGTTTGTGGCCGAGAAATTTATGAAGTCGTTCCAGAACGAAACCGTTTTGCTATCAACGAACGACTCAGGAGATGGCGCGAAAATACCCAAAATATCTTCCTTATATCCTTCAGGAGTTTCCCATGCAAAAATTGTCAAGTCGTTGTTGCGCTTGATAATCTCTTCTTGAAAACGGCGAAACGCCTTCAAACCTTCACCATACAGTAGAGGCATAGTGACATCAAAGATTCCCAGGAGACAATAAGCCATATCTTCTACTCGGGTGGTTGTTCTTGATGCAGCCCATGACATTCTCTGCGCAATAGAATAGCTTTTCGGCGGTAAAATACCCTCGAGGGCATCAGCCGGTACCCGGGTACAGCTGGATATGCTCTGCAGGAAATCCGTTCTCGACCCTTGATAGTTCCAGCCGGCGTCATAGAACTCGACATATTTGGGAGCAATCAATTCTTGAAGCGTCCACCCTCTACTAAACCAGCGACAACCAGCGAGCGATTCTTGAATGTCCCCGTCAATTGGAAGATCCTCCAGAATGACATAGCACACAACGGCATTTGAGTACCATTGATACATCGAATTGATGGCCTCGGTCAGCTCTGCGCTACTCGACTTATCGATACAGCACGTATCGACCCAGGCAAACATGAAGCCATGGCTGCGGGCAATATCACATGTCTTCGCGATCTTGATAAATCCCTTCTTCGTTGCTCGTGTCGGCAGAGACATCTCGTGGAAAGAAACTTCATCATCGCCCCAGGTATGCGAGAGAATCGCATATAGAGGGAAATTGGAAAAGAACTCATGTAGCTCCAATGTGGTGGTGTCGATAAGTCTCATGATTGTTGATAAGGCTGGAAGCGCCCCGAAGACAGTAGTCCCAGACACCTTCGCCAGCAGACGGGCTCCGTCTTAGAGCTGACTACGATTTTAGACGCTTTAATGTAGTTTTTTCGGGTTCTCCTTGTGCTAAGTTGAACGAGGCTGTATTGGAGATGACTAGATGTTCGTAAGATGTTGATGCAGAGACTCATGGTTCACGAAAAGTCAGGCTGCAGGCGTTCAGCTGCAGGTGACATCCTGAGAGCCAGGTCATTCGACGCGACGCGAGTTCCAGCTTCCAACAAATTACAGTCGGCTTCAATTACTTCATTTGCGCCCGACGATAAAGTACAGATCGGAATTCATCGAAGGTTGAAGAAGACCTGTCGCCAATTTTCCAAACTAATCAAAGTCAAAACAAACACTGATTTAATCTGTCACTTAGTCACGTTTCCCGATACAGGAATATATACGTTGATTGCTTGTTTCATACGGTGATACGTAAATTGAAATTTCTAGGTCAAAGGTTTGGGGTTACTTCTCTGTATTTCTTAAGTGAGCCTAAGCTCTAAAGTCAAAAGTCTCAACAGCTCAAAACCTCGATCCATCATCCATCCAAGAGACGGCCGGCGCTCTCAACTGCCCAGTGACCCAGCAGCGACCAATTCGGCAGCAGCGACCTACATAACATCACACGACCCACATCTCTTATGGCCACAAGCACGACAGGACTGGCCCCATATCATTTTGGTACTGTGGCCGCAGTTGCAACAGATCAGTAGTCTATGGCAGGTTTTAGTGCCTTCGGGCGTACCTATCATGCCCATGTCAGATATGCCCTCGATACCAGGTGTACCATTCATGCCAGGCATGGACATAGTGGGAAATAGAGGGGCAGCTGGGGTACCTGGGGTAGGTAAGGAATCAATTTTCAATGATTGAATGGATTGAAGGACCTTGTGAGTTTCTTGAGGAGCGAAATAATGGAGGCCTTAGGTTCTTGGTACTTGATATAAGTCAAAGGCTAGCAGATAAAATCGGATGTGGATAGTGAGAACTTGGAAGTATCGGCAGAGATCGATAAATTATACACATCATGGACAATATTTTTAGGCAGTCTACCAGAATATCTTCAATGGAGTAATAATTAGAAGTAAGACGACAAAAAGAATAGGGCTTTCGAACAGCATAATTCTCAGTCACAGGGATCTGGTGTGTAGTTGTAGGCGAGATGGTAAACAAAGGACGACTTGAAACGTTCAAAGCTTGTGGCTGGCAAAGAAAAACAAAGGGCATTGTTCGGCATTGTTGAGCCTGCAGGACTGTGGCCGTAGTAGCGCGATCTTGCTTTGAAATATTAGAAAGTGGTAGATGGGGAGGGTTTGTGGAAGCGTGATGTGTGCAACTCTGTCTTCCTTCAGAAATGAGTTGGTCTTCGGGTACCATCCTTCCTGTACCCAGATCTATCACTAATGAACATGCCGTATTTTTGATGCCGAGTTCCTCCCAATCTATCAGTTTCAATGATTCCATTCAAGATTTCCAGCACTATTCAACGCACGCTCGGACTATCATCCGCGGGGCAACTGATTGTCAGTCGCTTCATGAATGCACCAAATCTCCAAGCTCCACAACACTTATGTCGATATAAAAGAAGGCTCACGGCATTGACTTGAAATTAGACAGGTACAATAAACAATTACATTCACATATTTACATAAAACTACATGATTCCAACAACTTTGGGGGTTCAACGATAAATTTTCCTTTACGCATCTAGTTATCGACCAATTCCCCAGGAGATTCTTGAGAGCGACCAGCGCTCCACTAACCTACCAAACTCATCCACAGAATTCATCCTCAGCATCAAGCTCTCCAGAAACCCTAAGTACCTACCTAGATAACATCACAATTCCCACACCTCTCATGATGACAAGCCTCACATTTCGAGTTCCAGAAAATCATCGTGGTATGGCCGCATTGGCAGCAGTTCAGTGTTCTGTAGTGGGTTGTGGAGCCTTCTGATGCGTGTATACTTGTGTCTGTGTTCATGTCTATGTCTATGTTACGAGTTGGCATGGGCAAGGCTGGGAGAGCAGGGGACGGGGTGAGTGTGGGGG
>JAFJYH010000557.1:0-16002 GCA_017365405.1 Cadophora malorum | reverse complement strand
ATATTTAATGATATTTAATGATATTTAATGATATTTAATGATATTTAATGATATTTAATGATATTTAATGATATTTAATGATATTTAATGATATTTAATGATATTTAATGATATTTAATGATATTTATTGATATTTATTGATATTTATTGATATTTATTGATGTTTATTGATGTTTATTGATATTTATTGATATTTATTGATGTTTATTGTTGAGTTTTATTAGACTTAATAATTGAAATACGCTCGTAAGGTAAAAGCTCTTTTTAAACATTCCGAAAGGCTTCAAAAGTGTAGTATTTTTTGACAAGAGACACGTTGAAAAAGCAGCGAGAGGAAGACTTACTAATCGAGCAAGTGGCGGCTTGGTACGCCTTACATGTATAGGCCTCTTACACGCTACTGTACTAGCCTTAAAAGTGAGACAAGAAAGGGCGAAGTAAGCGACTAATCAATCGACTTTTGGTCTCACTGTATGAAAGTCGGATCACTGGACCGTATCCGACGCGGGAGAGACATCTGATATATTCTAGTGTTAGCTAAAGTGCAGAAAGTCTCTGGTACGGCTTGTGGCCCTTTTCGTCTTGCGTTTGTCGTTCGTGGCTAAGCGTGCAATTGTACGGTGGCATTACAAAAAGTTCAGATAAAAGCATTGAACAACGTTACTTCAGCGATTTATTTTAAACTCGATTCAGCTTCAAATTTCTTCCTAACCGTATCCTATCATTCAGGATGCGGCTGTTGTTTTCGTGATTCTCCCATGGCTTGTGTAATGTCGGCGGTAAAAGTGTGGATCTAGCCCAATGCTCTGCAACTTTGGCGCCTCGCCTATCTCTTGTATAGTCCCAGTTACTCCGAATTACTCCTTACCGGCGAGCTGCAACTTCTAGAAGACGAAAAGTAGCTGCACCGAACCTTGTGTGACTAGAGCCACGCGCAGCCGAGTACCTATTTTCTGCCTCTTAGTCCACTTCGCTTCTCGCTTTGTCAATCTCTGTACAATGCCGCAACTCAAGCCACATCCTACCAACAAGCCACTTGAAGCTATGTATTGCAGAGCCGCAAGACTGAATGTTTCTAGAAACATTTTCTTTGAGTTTGATGATGCTTTCGCTGTGTGGTTGAAGACTACCATTGCCACTGTACTGTAAACCACGAGATCCTGCTCCACTTCTAGTCTCTCTATACACTCGTTTTCCTCTGGAGCTAGCAGTTCCTAGGTACTACCACCTCAAATATGGCGTGGTGGCCTATCTTGAGCACTTGTTTACTGAATTACCTATCTAATGTTCAGGTGCACTTTCGACCAGCGATGTTTAGGATTCTCAGCCAACTTCCTCCGTTTTCACGCAGCCCACCCCACCTGCTTCCTTTCTAGTGCTACTCGATGGCTGGCTAGGCAGTGTCTATTCCATTTCTCGTGACTATTTTGGTTCTCAGGATCAACTCATGGCTTTCTCGGCGGGTTTTGTTTGTTCCTAAGGTACGGTTCATCGTAGCTGTGGAGCAATGACTGGTTTCTTCTGAGACTCTGCCTTGCCAAACATCGAACAAGGTTATTATAGCTGTGGATTGATCTTGCGAAGAGAATGGCACACTGTATATAAGAAGCCAAATGTCGAAGGTGGATTGAGATCCAGACATCATCAACCTTCGCAAGCCTTTCGATCGGTCATTTGCTTCCTTACAGCTTGCCAAGTTGCCATTGACTTCCTTTCATTTCATTCAAACATTACATTTTGAATATCAAATTTGAAGATGAACAAACAATTCATTCCGCGTTCCCCAGTACCTTCCTCGGAGAACTGGAATAATGTATCAGCTGATTCCAACATTACACATATTTTCCGATTCTCTCACGGCCTCACAGGGACCGATCCATGGGCAGACTGGTTCTACCCAACCGCTATCGGCTATATCTTTGCCTTCCTCCTCATCAGCACTTTCATACGCCGCATCTCGCTCCTCCTCTTCACTTCCCTCCGCCATGTCTCTACCGCCGGCCACGCCCATCATGACCAGCAGATCTGGTCCAAAAACATGTTCCCTTTCTACTCTACTCTCAAAAAACGTCTTCTGGACGCACCTCTCTTCAAGCATCGCCACAACGACGAGTTCCACCTCACCAAGCGAATCAGTTTCGGCACACTGCCAACACGAAACCACACTCTCATTCTCACCATCTACATGCTCTGGAATCTAGCATTCTGCCTCGCGCTGCCCTGGACCGGCGAGCGCGGCCATGCCATCATCGCCGCTCTACGCGGACGAACTGGCGTCCTAGCGACATTCAACTTAATCCCAAGCATCCTCTTCGCCACGCGAAACAACCCCCTGGTCTGGCTTCTGAATGTAAATTACGACACCTTCATGCTTTTTCACCGCTGGATAACACGCCTTGCTACTACAGAAGCTATCATTCATACCATATGCTGGCTCGTCAATACGTACTACGCTGCAAACTGGGCAGGTGTTCGATACTCGCTTGATAGCGCAGTATCGTACCGCGTTGCGGCTGTTGCGACTTGTTTGCTAATTTTCATTGTTCTTCAAGCTTGGTCGCCTGTTCGGAGAGCGTTCTATGACACATTCGTTACGTTCCATAGGATTGCTGTTTATGGAGCTTTGCTCTGCATTTATCTCCATCTTTATTATCATAAGCTGGGACAGATTCCGTTCATGTATGCCATCTTTGGAATTCTTGGTTTTGATCATCTCGTTAGGATTTGGGGAATCTTTGCGTACAATTTTTCGTTTCGCGGACGGCACTTGACGAGGCTTACTGTCGAAGCACTACCGGGAAATGTCAGTAAGGTCACCATCTCACTGGCGAAATCTTGGAAGGCAAGACCGGGAGCTATTGTTCATGTGTATATTCCCTCCCTGGCTCTTTGGACTTCGCATCCATTCTCGGTCGCTTGGTACAACAACTCGGGTACTCTGTTGCGCACTGGATCGGAGTTCTTCCCTGCCACACCAGATTCGAACCTCTCAGAGACAACGACTGCTTACTCGGCGTCAGTCTACAGCGTTAACACCCAGAGCGAGAAAAACGATATTGAGGTCATGGCGAAACCAATAAGACACGAGAATGCCTCGAAGCGAGTATCAACTATTACACTTCTCGTCCACGCGCGAAACGGCATGACTCGCAAACTCTACAACCGCGCGAAATGGCACGATGCCACCCTCTCATCCCCTCACTACACCACATTCGGCACTATCGAATCTCCTTACTCCTGGAGTTCCCGCGAAACACGCACTTCCTTCGACTCCTATGGCACGATCTTACTCTTTGCGGGCGGAATAGGCATCACAGGCGTCCTGCACCAAATCCTACAAATCGCATCGCGAGCTAGACACGAACAGAATTCTGCAAGGAAAGTGGTGCTTACGTGGGCTGTTGGGAGTGTTGAGGCTTTGGGATGGGTGGATGAATGGGTTGAGGAGATTCTGTATGTTGCGAGGGAAGTTGCGCGGTTGGAGTTGCTGGTTCAGGTTTTTGTTAATGAGAGGGGGGTGAGGAAGAGGGATGTTGAGGGTGGGAAGGAGGAGGTTAGTATGCCGGGGTGGGTGCATGATGCGAGGGTTAAGGTTGAGTATAGGAGGTGTGAGGTTGAGGGGGTGGTGGGAGATATTTTTGAGAGAAGGGTGGGGGCGATGGTTGTGGGTGTTTGTGGGCCGGGGAAGTTGGCGGATGGGGTGAGGAAGGCGATTAGAGCGAGGATGGGGCAGGGGTCGATTGATCTTGTGGAGGAGGGGTTCTCTTATTAGTGATATCAGTATTTATGAGGCATGGATTGGATCTTTGGAGTCGTCTGGTTGATCTTATAGTATCATACAGTCTTCTTGTACTGAGAATATTTCATTTGTTTATTCAGCTAGAATAGCACGGCTAGAAAAGGTCGCTTTTTGAGCATCAAAACTAATATCCTTTTCACAAATTTCATAGACTTAGCAATGGACTACTCAAGTGATCTGCTTAGTACATACTTTGGAGGGTGAATAAAGAATTTGAAGTGGATTGTTTGGCTGTTGACTTTTGCTCGCTAGTTCAAACAAGCGAGGTAAAAAGAGCATCAAGCGAAATTCAATATCGGAAAAGACAACAATTCAGAAATTGTATACATGGGTAGCCATGCTATTGACCTGACTTTTTACGCGGTTTCTTTTCTTGATTATTGGATTGCAGCTAGAGATGCCCCTCGATCCTCATTAAGGGCAAGTCGCTCCTGAAGATATTTATTGTAAGCCTTGGAATAGATGCATCGTGGTAAAATGACCAACTTTCCCGTCCGGAATGTAGACTTTACCATTCACACAACACCGACCCAATACCGAGTTTCATATGATAAGATAGGTTGGATAGCCACTCAAAGGCCAGCTTCCTAGAGTCTTGAGGTTAGCCATAAATGTCACGTGACTATATCCCTCAATAAGGCGGGCCGAGAAGTGCCCGATGGTCCAAACCGCCCGCACTGGAACCCCACCAGAGCTCGACTTCACTTCACCATCTTCACTCTACAGCAATCGGGCACCAAACAACTCACCCACCTTACCTTGCCTCGCCTCAGTTCTATTTATCCTCATCACACTGGAAAATTATCTTTTCACCACACCGACAATATCACCAGACCTCAACAATCAGCGACGATCAATCGCCTCACCAGCCGTCAACGCCAAACAGGACCCTGCTTCTGTCCCGTGCCTTGACATCACAGCTGCCACTTCCCGTCTCCTCGGACTCACAGACCAGGGCAGACAACCTGGCAGCGCATCATCATCACATCACCTCATCTCACCCTCTGCCATAGCACCATTCAGCACGTCCCCAATGTTAAAACCACACACCATGGCCTCCCTCCCGCCGTCGCATTTCCTCTCCGTAACCTCCAATTCTTCCAGCTCGAATTCGCATTCTCCAAAACGCAAACGCGGCTTGCCAGCTATATCTACAATCCCACCTACGCCACCGCGATCCTCTCCAGCTCCAGATTACGAACCTGCTTCCTCGGCAGATATGCGACTTAGTACGGATATACCCGGGGTGACTATTGTCGATCATAACAATAAGAGTGGGAAGAAGGGCCGGGAGGAGGGAGAGCAAGGACCGGGAAGTCCGCGCACAAAAGTTGCGTATAATTTTCAAGGGTTGAGATTGGAAGATGCGGGGACTGTTGCGCGGTTCGAACTTGATGGGCCGAGACCGAGGAAAGAAAATGGGTTTGGTGGGGATGGAGCTTTTGATGATGATGATATGATGATGGATGGGAATGGGAATGAACTTGTGGACAGAGAAGAAGATCAGCAGGTTTCGAGGAAGAAGGTCAAGGTTGTGAAGCAGAAGAAAAGGGTTGAAGTGCCAGAAACACCGCAGCATATCGGTGCTGGCTCTACTGCTACTCTTGGAAGGAAGAGAGATGAAGAGGGCAAATTCGGGATCTTCATTGGAGAGGAGAGGATTGTTGATCCGGTGCTGGAAAAAGCAGCAAGGAGTGTGGTTTTGAGTAATAGTGTGGACGAAATGGTATTCACGGGTAGTGGGAAGGCGAGTCGAGGATTGGGTTCGTCGACTGGGAATGGGAGTTTGAAAGGGACATACCCGTCCATAAATCGACTCGCGGAATCAAAATCAAGGAAGAAGAGAACTGGTACACCACCATTAATGAGCTCCTTTTCAAGCGAGGATATGGAAGCCGATCCTGAAATCGATAATGAGAGGGCGTCGCTCACGTGGCATGACGATGAAATTACAGGTCATGATCCTACAGATCCAGATGATGATGGAGAAGGCATCAATGGGATTGGATTTAGGCCTACCCCTGCTGAAGCTTATGCTAGAACTCAGAAACGGAGACAGCAGATGGCGGAGTATAGGAACCGGGAAGCGAGAGAGGCGAGGAAAATGAGGAGTGAGAGGAGGAGGGGGAGCGAGATGTCGAAGGCGAGTAAGGAGGAGCAAGAGACGGCGAGGAGGGTAAGGTTTTTGGAGGCGGACGCGAAGACGCCTGTGTCCGCTTCGTAGGGTTGGATGAAAATGGAAACCAGGTATGAAAGTTGCGGGCGTTAGGAATGGAATTGGAATTGATACCCACGTAGAGGCGCTATTTATGTTTCGGGGCTCTTTTGATTGCTTCGCTCGAAACGGTTGCAATGGATGGTTTGAATCAAAGCGCGGCGCTGGTATGGCTTGTTTCAACAAGGGGTTCTGGATCGACTGCAACGGCGTTTGCAAGTTGAGACATGTCGTATTTACAGCGGATATCCTCTCCGCGATTCTCATAGTGCTATACAATCACATCATAATACATAAAGTGGTACACTATGCCCTTCCATCACCTCTCCTTCTCTCCTCTCGGATGTGCTCCCTCACTACCACACTTTCCACCAACTCTTCCTCCTTGCCTCCTCCTCCGCCCTCCTATCCGCCTCCTCTTTCGCCCTCCTTCTCTCCTCCCTCTTAACCTTCGCCGCAGCTTCTTTCTCCGCTTTCTTGCGATCTATGATCTCGACTGCGCGTTTCATGTGTTGGCGCTCTAGGCGACGTCTGTAGAGGCAGAATTCGTAGTTGGCGAAGGAGGCGAAGACGAAGGTTCCGACGGCCCAGTTGGCTGCTTTTGGGATTGGCGCTGCATCAGAGAGTCAGCATATAGGTTTTGGAGAACAAAGGAAAAAGCAAGGCAACAAATTGACTAGACTGTCCTCTCGGATCTTTCCATATGTACAGATAGGAATGTCCAAGGATGTACTGATTCCAATGGACAGAATACTTTGAACTGTGACGAGAATAAACCAAGAACAAAGATGAACTTACCACCCCAAAGCGCCCTAACACCACCGACTCCAAAAGCACCACCAATTCCCATCAAGAGACTCTCCCTTACACATGGGTACATATGCACTTGTTTGAAATCCTGGATCCTAACCGTCTTTATCGCCGTCGCTAATGTGGGCGCCTCTTGATTGGCGCCTGCTGTATTCTGCCCTGAACCTTCGGGAAGAGCATTGGCCGATATGGGACCGGATTGTGAAGGTGCTGAAGGGGGAGGGGAGGAGGGGGCGTTGAAGACTTCATAGATTTTGGGCGAGGAGGATGTTATATGTGGTGGTGGAGAGGTGGCGCCTGGTGGTGGGAGGGGAGGCGTGGATTGTGAGGGGGATGAACCGTCTCTGGTGTCGCCGGCCATTGTTGTGGTTGTTGGTATATCTACAATATACAGGTAGAGTAGGAAGTCGGAGTGGTGGAGTGGAATGATATCAATGTGCGTCGAGAGACTTCCTGGTCACCGCAGCACTCTAGTGTAGTGCAAGGCTGTGATGATGTCCACGCGAGATGCGAGGCTGATAATTTCAGGGGTTCTTTCGGTTACGATTGTTTAAGTGCTGAACGCGACTGCGACTTCTTTACGCGTCGAACCGCGATTTTGCTACGCGCTCGGCCTTGGGCTTAAACCTTCTATACCACATTTGAACTTCACAACACCACATTCCACCTCAACACTACAGACTCGAGGGTTTCATCCGATCACTACGAATTCAGTTTCGGGTTTTCAATTCTACCTAAGATCGAAATTCATAAGGGTCTGAATCTATGCCAATTCTTTAATTAGACTTGTCAACGACCCCTATCCTCCCACCACCATCTACACACCTCACTTCACCACGAAAACCCGCAGCAGATCCCATCTGCGAATACCCTCACCATGCCCGGCCCCCGCATGCCCAAGAATGGCTACCGCCGCGGCGGAAAACAAGCCTACCACGGCCCTCGAAAAGCCAAAACCTTCACAGCCTCGAAAGGCACCGAAGCCACCTCCTCGGACGAAAAGCGCGAAGCCGTCCGCCTCGCCCACTCCATCGACGAAGCGCAAGGCTTCGCACGCTACGAATCAGGCAAGAAGAAGACCGGCTGGCTGGTGAACGTCAAAGCCACCTCTGTCGAAGACCCCAAAATCGCAGACGGGCGCGCGGCTCTAGATTGCTACTTTCTGGAAGATGATGGAGGAACGTTCAAGGCGACGCTGGAATATGATCCGTATTTTCTTGTTGCTGTGAAGAGGGGGCATGAGGCGGAGGCGGAGGAGTGGTTGAAGCGTGCGCCAGGCGGAGGAGTGGTGAAGAGTTTGAGGAAGGTGGAGAAGGAGGATTTGCAGATGCCCAATCATTTGTTGGGTTATAGGAGGACGTTTTTCGAGCTGAGGTTTGCGAATGTGAGTGATTTGCTCGCAGCGAGGAGGGATATTATGCCTATTGCCGAGAAGAATAAGAAGAATATGAATGCGATGGATACGTATGCGGAGGTTGCTAGGTATGTTTTGAATGGCGCAATGGGAATTATGTTTGGAACGGGATACTGACTGAGAATAGCGCAAATGCTGGTTTTGACCTCTTTGATGATGACCGAGATGACGAACGACGACTTAATGTTTCTGTGGCCGATGCGAGCGATTTCATTGTGGATATTAGGGAATGGGATGTACCATATCACGTACGGGTAATGATAGATTTGGGTATGAATCTCGCACACCCCTGGTATTGCAATATTAACAAGACTAGATATACGGACTGGAAAATGGTATTCGGTCGAGGCGAAACACGGCGTTACAACAATGAAATGTTTAGAAGAGCGACTGGAGCGTGCGGATCCAGTGGTAATGGCATACGATATCGAAACGACGAAATTGCCTCTGAAGTTCCCAGATGCTACAATCGATCAGATCATGATGATATCATACATGATTGACGGGCAAGGTTTTCTGATCACCAATCGAGAAATTGTTTCAGAAGATATCGAGGATTTCGAATATACCCCAAAACCGGAATACGAGGGTCCATTTATGATTTTCAACGAGCCGGACGAGAAAGCAGTAATCGAGCGCTTCTTCTTACATATCAAGGAAGCACGGCCGACGGTTATTGCGACGTATAACGGAGACTTTTTCGATTGGCCTTTCGTGGATGCGAGAGCAAGTGTCAATGGAATCGATATGTACCAGGAAATCGGATGGCGAAAAGGTCCAGAAGATCAATATTGCTGTGACTACAGTGCTCATATGGATTGTTTCCATTGGGTCAATCGAGACAGTTATTTACCTCAGGGAAGTCGAGGTCTAAAAGCCGTTACGACGGCCAAGCTTGGTTACGATCCCGATGAAATCGATCCGGAATTGATGTTGCGATATGCAAGCGAGAAACCCCAGGTACTTTCAGAATACTCGGTTTCCGATGCTGTGGCGACATATTATCTGTACATGAAATATGTCCATCCGTTTATTTTCTCCCTGTGTACGATTATTCCCCTGGGTCCGGATGCCGTATTAAGGAAAGGAACTGGAACTCTTTGCGAGATGCTGCTTATGGTGCAGGCATACCAAAAGGAAATCGTTCTTCCGAACAAACACGTTTCGCCTAAGGAAGCATTTTGGGAAGGCCATTTACTGGAATCCGAGACATACGTCGGTGGTCACGTTGAGAGTATAGAAGCAGGAGTATTCCGTGCTGACATTCCTGTCAATTTTGCTGTCGATACGACCGCCATCGATGAACTTCTCGTGGACCTGGATGCAGCGCTGAAATTCAGTATCACGGTTGAAGAGAAGAAGTCACTGGATGATGTTACGAATTACGACGAGATCAAGCAACAAATAGCAGATCGTCTGAACAGCCTGAAGAAGACCGCGAATCGAAGCGAAAGGCCTCTAATCTACCATCTGGATGTCGCATCCATGTATCCGAACATCATGACCACGAATCGATTGCAGCCAGATTCTATGATCGAAGAAGCGGACTGCGCGGCTTGTGACTTCAACAGACCTGGAAAGACTTGCGATCGGAGAATGCCCTGGGCCTGGAGAGGAGAGTACCTACCGGCGAAACGAGACGAGTACAATATGATCAGGCATTCACTTGAGAACGAGCGATTTCCAGGAAAATGGCCGAACAGCCCTGCAAGGACTTTCCAAGATCTATCGCCCGATGAGCAGTCCACCCTCGTCCGAAAACGTTTGCAAGTCTACAGCCAGAAAATATACCACAAGATCCACGAGTCGAAAACAATTGAGCGGGAAGCCATTATCTGCCAGCGGGAGAACCCATTCTACATCGATACCGTGTCAGAATTTAGAGATCGTCGGTACGATTACAAGGGCAAGCAGAAACTCTGGAAAGGTAAGACAGAAGCCATGAAAGCGTCTGGTGCTCCGACTGCGGAAATTGAGAGTGGAAAGAAGATGATTGTACTTTTTGATTCGCTGCAATTGGCCCACAAGGTCATTCTGAACTCGTTCTATGGTTATGTTATGCGAAAGGGTTCGCGTTGGTATTCTATGGAGATGGCTGGTGTAACCTGTCTCACTGGTGCGCACATCATTCAGATGGCCCGCCAGCTTGTTGAGCGAATCGGACGACCTCTGGAACTCGATACCGATGGTATCTGGTGTATGTTGCCCGCCACCTTCCCTGAAAATTACGGCTTCACTCTTAAGAATGGCAAGAAGCTCGCCATATCGTATCCCTGCGTCATGTTAAACCATCTCGTTCACGCCAAATTCACGAATCATCAATACCAGACACTCAAGGATCCGAAGACTTTCCGATATGAAACGCACAGCGACAATTCAATCTTCTTCGAAGTCGATGGTCCATACCGTGCCATGATCTTGCCCACGTCCAAGGAAGAAGACAAGAATTTGAAAAAGCGTTATGCTGTATTCAACGACGATGGAAGTTTGGCAGAGCTGAAAGGATTCGAAGTCAAGCGAAGAGGAGAATTGAAACTGATCAAGATCTTCCAACAGCAAATTTTCAAATTCTTCTTGGAGGGTACTACTTTGACCGAAACGTACACTGCCGTAGCGAAAGTCGCAAACCAGTGGCTAGACGTGCTGCATTCGAAGGGTGAGACGCTCGCAGATGAGGAATTGATTGACCTCATTTGCGAGAACAGAAGCATGTCTAAAACACTGGAGGAATACGGCACGCAGAAATCGACTTCGATTACTACCGCCAAGCGTCTGGCTGATTTCTTGGGTGAGCAGATGGTCAAAGACAAAGGTCTGAACTGCAAATACATTATTTGCTCGCGGCCAAAGAATGCGCCTGTCACAGAACGTGCTATCCCTGTGGCTATCTTCTCGGCGGAGACCACGGTCAAGCGATATTTCTTGCGCAAATGGCTGAAAGAAGATCCAACCAACATGGATCCCAGAGCTCTTCTTGACTGGGACTATTACCTCGAGCGTCTTGGCTCGGTCATCCAAAAACTCATCACGATCCCAGCTGCGTTGCAGAAAGTCCGGAATCCTGTACCTAGAGTACCTCATCCGGAGTGGTTGCAGAGGAGGATAAATGTGAAGGAAGACAAGCTGAAGCAGAAGAAGATGACAGACCTATTCAAGTCTGCGCCGTTGGATGAGATTACCAACCTGATGGATCCTCGCGCTGGTGACATGGAGGACTTTGGAGTCAAGCTGTTGAAGCCGAAAGTACTCGGGGCACAGCTAACACAGGCGACACAGAAATCACAGAAGCGCAAATCGCCGGAACCAGCGGTTGCAGTGTCGACCAATCCATACGCTGCTTTGCCTGAGAAGATGCCTAATCCCACGGAAGATTATGAGGGCTTCTTGGAATACCAAAAACAGAAATGGAAGATCCAGAAACAAGCACGAATTCGGCGAAGACATTTGTTTGGAGAGTCTCGTGTCAGCGCGCAGAACAATATTGGTGCTACTTTCCAGAACCAGGCAGAGATCACGTATAAGAGCACTTGGCAGGTTCTTCAGCTCAGAGGCACGACTAATCCCGGTGTGGTGTTGGCATTTGTGCTTATCGATTCGAAGATCCATACTCTGAAAATCAATGTCCCGCGCCAAGTGTTCCTGAATTTGAAAGGCAAGGAGCTTCCAGATATTGAGGTAGACGGATGCGAAGCTCAGAAAGTCACACATACCTTACCGAACGGGCATCCGTCCGTGCATTTGTTCAAGCTCACAATGCCAGAGAGTGTCTACGTCAACGATGCCCAGAAGCTCTCACTTCTTTTCAATCATCCTAGTGTGGAAGGTGTCTATGAGAAGCAAGTTCCTCTGAGCATTCGAGCTGTGCTGCAGTTGGGAAGTCTATGTACTTTCGATGAAAGTCAGCCTGGCGTTCTTGGAAAGGGTCTGGAGTCCGGCTTTGACCTGTCAGGCCTTCGTCGGGCTGTCTCCAAGAATCTGTATCTTACGCAATCACCTATGGCGTATCTCTACCTCTACCACGTCGTTGCTGGAGATCGCCAAGTCTTTGCGCTGTTCTCCTCGGCGAAAGAGCAGGCACACGTTGTCATCCTGCAGAAAAACAAGGACTCCGCTCAAGATCTACCGAACATTGGGAAGATCTATGGAGATGTGCTGGCACGGAGGGAACAAGAAGCAGATGGTCAGGAATGGCAGACTTGCTTCTCGTACCAGGAGAAGTTGCAATTCAAGACTAGCCAGGTTACAACCCGACGGAAAGCTCTGCTTGAGGTTGGTGATATCGTCAAGAAGATGCGGAACGATGAGTCGAAGCCACTCATGCTCGTTATCCAATCTCCCCAGCGTCGCATGCTCATTCACGATGTTCCAATCTTGGCCGACTTCCCTGTCTTACCATTGAAGTACGAGATTGACGACAGCAATCTCCCTCCGCTTGGATGGCAGGCTTTCGTTGCCAAACGTCTGGTCAACCATTACCTTAGCCTTGGTTCCTGGATTATGCATCTTACTGAGCTTGCAAGATATGGTGATGTCCCACTATGCAATCTCGAAAGAGACGATCCTCGTTTCCTGATTGATATTGCATACGCAAGGCGACTGCAGAAGAATAATGTGGTGCTGTGGTGGTCTGGAGGACCGAGACCAGATCATGCTGGGTATGAACAGGATGATGTCCTTGGGCCTCTGGATACGGTGCAGATGCCTTCTGTGAATAATCCTGGAACTTATCCCTCCGTCTGCATCGAGATCGATGTAAGGAATCTGGCTATCAACACGATTCTCACTTCTTCACTTATCAATGAGCTGGAAGGAAGCGATTCCATCTCCTTCAACCCCGCTGCACCACAAGACGATGCACCCAGCGATGGCACGAATGTACTGTATTCCGACAATGCCTTCGCAACAGCTGGCGTCACTGTTCTTCGAGAGATGGTCAAAGCCTGGTGGACCGAGGCATGCAAGGGAAGCAACATGGCCGATATCATGGTGCAACACCTTGTCCGATGGGTTGAGAATCCCGACTCCTTCCTATATGATCGTTCACTGCACTACTATGTACAGATGATGTCTCGGAAAGCTTTCCAGCAACTCATGACTGACTTCCGTCGTGTCGGTTCTCATGTCGTATTTGCTTCTTCTAATCGCCTCCTGCTGCAGACAACCAAGTCAGAAGTCGGCAATGCGTACGCATACAGTCAGTACATCTTGAAGTCCATCAAAGCGAAACCACTTTTCCACTTCCTGGATTTGGAGATCAAGGAATACTGGGATTACCTGATTTGGTACGATGAATTCAATTACGGGGGCAAAGCCACGACAGAGGTCGTCGAGGCGGAGAATCAGACCCTGGACTGTATCATGCACTGGCAACTCAGCAAATTCCTCCCTCTTCCTCTTCAGCCGATCTTCAATGACTGGGTCGTCGAATTCGTGGAGAAAATGCACGCACTCAAACGTCCTACTCTCGGGTCCACATCGACGCCTCGCCCGACTCAAATCCCCGTCCGCGAACTAGGCGACGACAAAGAAGACAAGATCATCCTCGGCAAAGACTTCGAGAAGCCACTTAAGCGCCAAATCGCCGGCCTCATCCGCCGTCAAAAAGACGAGATGCTACACCCGGAACTAGCATCCGACTACAGCTTTCCCACCCTCCCAGGCTCTCATCTCACATTCTCGAACCCAGCTCTGCAGCTTGTCAAATCGCTCATGCAAGTCCTCAGTCTCGATCGCAACATCACCATGGAAGCTCGACTCCTACGAAAAGAGTTACTAGCTCTCTTCGAGATTCGAGAATTCAGCACTGAAGCGCGCTTCGAGAACCCAAGCGAGAGTCTCAAGATCCAAGGCGTGATCTGCGAGAACTGCACTATGAGCCGCGACATTGATTTCTGTCGTGATGAAGACCTCATGCCCTTGGACACTGCTTCCGAAGGCTCTGGAGCAGCCACACGACCATGGACATGCACATTCTGCAATTCGGAATTCAACCGTCTGCAGCTCGAAGAGAGACTCATTGCTAGCGTGCAGGCTATGATTGGGGAGTGGGCGGGTCAGGATCTTAAATGTGTGAAGTGTAGGAGTGTGAGGGTCAATGATTTTATGGAGCATTGTGCTTGTAGTGGGCAGTGGGGGGAGAGTGTGGATAGGGAGGGCTTGGTGAGGAGGTTGAGGGTTATGGGTAATGTTGCGCGCGTGGGGGGGTTGAGGATGTTGGGGGTTGTTGTTGAGGAGGTGTTGGACGGTATTTGATGGGTCGGACTGGGCAACGTGGTGACAGGAGGTGGGGTTGGGCTAGGATATATATGAGATGGCGTTGTGGGGACAGCTTGGTGTTGGAGCTTGGTTGCATGTGTTTGTGGGTTTGCTTGTTTATTTACTCGCTTGTGTTTGGGTTGCTGCTGCGTAGCATAGTCTTGCATAGCATAGCATCTTTAGCGTGCATTGATAGGAATAACACATATTTCCAACCAGATCCATCTCTTCATCTTTCCATATCAAGCCTCCAAAGTTTTCACGCTTCCTTGCCCAGAACCACCTCTCAGTATGTGACATAGCTAAGATTAGGCCATCTTCAACTCCTCAAGACCAAATCGCACAAGCGCAAATGCCTAGTCAATGCATCTCTAGAACATAGTACGAGGAACCGTACCCTTGTATTACTGTTGCACCAGTCAACAGCTTACTTTGAGTCTCTCAAGCAGTTCTGGAGAAGTGGGAGTGGAGGGTGGTGTTGATGGCCAAGCCCTCGCTTGCTTGCTTAGACACGTGACCAGACTAGCGCAAGGGTCGGCCGACTGCATCTTATGTCAGCATTCAATTTCACTTGCCCTCTCTCTACACTTCCCTAACGCGCAAAATTCATACTCCTCATTATCCCATGTAATCTCCATTGACTGGTTCGCGAAGAGATATAAAAAGTATGCCTTCGTCTCTTTATAGTACATTGCTAACACATTTCATCAGAACGCACGTCTGGTGTACACAAAGTATCGCGGCACCAGCGGAAATTAGACCCGTCCGCCAGGCCAAACAATCATGTCGTCTCTTCTCACGTCAAGCTGGAATGCGCTGTCTACGTCGATAGTTGTTATTGCTGGACTTGCGACCATCTTGGTACTTGCACTATGGCTTCTTCCCAAGGAGGAATTGGACCCTAGGGAGCCACCGCTGGCGAAGTCGAGGATTCCGGTGTTTGGTCATGTGATCAATATGCTTTGGTATCACAATGAGTATTTCAGTATCTTGCAGTATGTCATTATCTCTTTTCTTTTCACAAGAGAGCAGGGGGCTCTCTCTCTCCCATTACTCCATGTTATATTCGTGTTAACATTCCCCCCTCTCCCTCATTACTCATTCCCTCTCACCCCACCTCTTCTACCTTCACATCCCCTAATATCCTATCCAGCAAAACCCAACCCTCCCCAATAACAACCCTCCTCATCCTCAAACAGCGCATCTACATCATCTCCTCCCCGGTACTCGCCCAACTCGCCTTCCGGCTCTCCAAAACCATCGACTTCGAAGTAATCAAGCAGACCGCATCCAGCAAAGCCGTCGGTTTCGACGAGCGCGCCACAGCCATCATTAAATCGCCTCTTGTGCCTGATCCGCTGATCCCGGGGAGGATGTCGAATTATATGACGGAGTTGCATACGGAGATGTATGGGGCTTTGACGCAGGGGAGGCAGCTTTTGGAGACGAATAGGAGGGTGTTGGGGGGTTTGGTGAGGAGTCTGAATGAAATCGGTGGGGAGGGGGGAC
>JAFJYH010000556.1:0-16019 GCA_017365405.1 Cadophora malorum | reverse complement strand
CCCCCAATTCAGGTAAGATTCCGCATTTGCTTGCTATAGAAATCGTATATATAATGCCTTTCCCTTCAAAATTCTTGATTTCTTTTTTAGCAATAATAACAATAACTACATTTATAAGCATAAGCTTAATCTTCGCTAAAAACAAATCTTCGCTAATTACTTGATTTTCATAATCTATATTAAATTAATCAAGCACTTTATAAGTAAATATCTTTTATTAAAGACGATAACTTAATAATATAAAATCCTTATTAATAAAAACAATGCTTGCACCAATTTTTTCCAAAGCTTTTATCGCCTTATACCGCCATCTATACATGCAATGCGTGAACGCCCTCAAGACTAACATGAATTACGATTATTATTTTAATAACATCAAATTTAAGCGCTACTTATACTGTGGTAGGGCCACTTGATTTTGCTGGTTGGATATCACGTTATCGGATGCGGCTTTGCCAAACCTGCTTCGATATAAGAGCTAATTTTCCTTCTATTCCTTTTAATAACACCTATCTTACAATTGACGATAATTTCTATCTAATACATTCTTTTTTTCACCTTCAAAATGACAAATCCCGCTATTCAGATTTATCTTATTTTTCGATTTAATCAAATCATTTTTTTATATCAAATCTATCCTTATGCTTTAAGTGCTTCTTTTCTTGTTATGTAATTGCTTGGGATTTGCTTTTCCATATATTTATAATAACTTACGCAAAAATAAGTTCTTTATAAGGGAAAAACTAAATATAATTAAACAATACAAATCTTATGCTAATAAAATATGTATAAGATTTAAAAAATAATAATTGTATGAATTGAGAGAGTTATTTATTTGATTATCTTATAACCTTCAATATAAAAAACAAGTGCGGCGGGGTGTGATCGTTCAAGAGGTAAAAAACAAGTCTATTAATAAATTGAGGTAATCCTTATTTGTATTAGGGAAACTTTTAAGGTATTAGGAAGTTTGAGCCTTCGCTTTTAGCGATTCCGACTCAGCGCTTTGTATTACTGAAACGCATTTTTTTTCTTCTGGTTTTAAGCCTTTTAGTAATACTTCCAGCTAGCTAACGAACCTCATAAGCATAAGGCGATTAAGCGCTAATTATTGAAATAAGTAAATCTTTAGAAATAAAGTTGAAAAGAGGTAAATGCCTTTAATATAAAAGTATTTATTTCGCGCGTTTTATATATTTTCTTTTTTTTTAACAAATTCGCTATATTTAAATCCTTTCAATACTTGTTTTGATGTTTCGTTTACATTATATTATTTGATTTTTGTTGCTTAGTAATTTGAATTAGCTTTTTATGTTAATAGTCTTGTTTAATGTTTGTTTTTAGCTTATCAGTTTTGTAAGCGGAGTATCTGGGGAAGGGAGTTCGGGTATTAGAAGCCTGGGCGCTTTCAACAACTATAGCGCTATCGGGAGCCTTCAGCGTTAAAGATATTTAAGAATTTAGAAAATGTTTTTTTGTTGTTATTTTTCCTTTGTTTGCATATACATAATATTTTCAATCAATTTTTTATATTTCGATCACAACTTTTATCAAATCTTTACATTTCAAGATTACTAAATCTTCTTATAAAATGGCGACGCGAGACATTAAAAGTGAACCTCTTGAAAAGGGGAGCTATTAGGCTTTTATAGCTAGCATGTTTTCTAGCGAAATGCTTAGCTTTTAAGTTAAAGCTTTTAAAATCTTTGAAGCTTTTTTCTTTTTAAGGGGAAATAATAACTTTTTTAGGTAATCCAACTTTGGAATCAGGTTTTGCTTTATTAATAGCGCTAAAAAAAGCACTGGAAAAAGTAAAGGAAAGGTTACTCTTTTAGCTTCAAATAATGGTTTTGAAAAAGTTAGACTTTTTAAGAGACTACATTACATCAACACTTTCAATATTCATAAGCTTCAAATACATCTAAGTTAATTTATGCTTGCTTTTGAAATCGCTGGAACCTTTACGTTTGACGAAGCTAAGATTACAGCATTTCTTAAAATAATTGATAAGATATTTGCAACGTATGATATTATTGAAGATTAAAAGAAAAAGCAATAAGTTTTAAATTACTTATTTCCTTTAGTAGCATAAAACTTAAAACAAATTAATCACTACTAGCAGCTATTTTATTCAGATTTTTATTTAGCGATTCATAAGAAATATTAAGGTCAGAATTCTTACTATCGTTTTTACACGATAATTTACTTTGATTCAATTATTCAAGATTTCAAGAAAGTTCAAGATTGAATTGGCACTTACACTTAAGCATAACTTTAACACTTTTTAAAGCTATTTTAAGAAGTGATGTACAATTGCAAGCAAAAGGAAAATCTCACAAAAAAGATAATAATGCTGAAGTTTATTATTGCACTCCCAAAACACTTGCAAAAGAAGGCTATTGTAGCGACTCAAAAGCCTGAAAAAAAATTCAATTAAAACAACATTATACCTTTTAATAAGGTCTTTGACAATATAAAGACTCACGTTAACAATAAAAAAAACTTTAACAAACTTCTAGAAGAACAAGAAATGGCTACATCAATAAGGTATTCCAAAAGTGGAGTTCACTAAAACATATTTAATAACCTTATAATTACTAAAATTCTATTACCTGGAAAGCCTAATTACCAAATCGACTTTGTTAATTACAAAGATAACTCCCTAGGGAAAGTTATTAATAAAACTTTTCAATAAGAGGGCCGCAGCAAAAGCTCCTTACAGCTCAAGCTTTGGGCTAAAAGATAATGCTTACCTTATAACATCTTGTCGATAGGATTCAAAATGCCATTAAAAATAAATTGGAAATCATCACTCAAGAACTCAACTCTTTACGTATTTTACATGCTATAACCAAAAAAGCTTAAAATATAAATCTTATAATTAAAATTAATAGCCTAAAGCTTTATAAAGCTATTTAAAACATAACGATTATATAATACAAGCAAACGTTTTATAACAAATATAAGCGCTTTAAGGAATCAGCTACAAAAAAATATAAATAATGTAACAATAAGCAAGAATTTGATATAAGATAGCAAGCGTAATATAATTATATAAATTAATGCTACAATTATAAGAAGTTTGTTGGCCTTGGTATTATTTATAAGTTTAACAAAAATAATTATATTTGCATCAAATTGTTTAAAGAAAGCGAAAAGGCTTACTTTATATCATTTCCAAATGATAGCAAAAGTTGCCAAGATTATATTATTTAATAAATACTTAATACTATTAATAATATAAACCTTAAAAAACAAGCGAAAGCAATATAAAAAATGTTAAAGCAATCGAAGGAAGCTGCTTTAGCGTGAAAAGGCTCGTACGCTTTAAATTTGGGAAGTAATATGAGAAGCATTAAAGCTTTTTGAGAGCTTAAGAGCGATTTAGATATTTTTGAATAAAAGGATTGTAACAAGGAGAGCATTACTAAAATTTAAAACCTTATTACTAAAAACAATAGTAACTTAAAAGTTATATTTATAAAACTTATGGAAACAAAAGCACGGAAAATACTAATACGGGTCAAACTTTATAAGGCATCTAATAACTTGCAAGAGCGAATTAAGGCTTAGGCTTCTTACGAAAGGCCAAAGGTTTAAGAAGAAATTAAAAGCTTTATTTGATTTAAAGGGGTATCTAAGGAAAAAATTAAGCCAATGGAAATCGACATCCCCGGACTTACTAAAAGGGCCCCTTCAAAAATCCTTGCTTAAGGCATAAAAAGAATTACTAAAAAGTTAACAGCTATTGCCTCGCTCCCTAAAGCAAAGAAATCCTTAATGTCAAAGCCCTCAAATTCAATAAGCATAATAAGCTTACTCTTGAAATTACCGATTTTTATTTAAAAAGTTCTCTCACGAAGTCTTAAAATGCAAAAAGCCTTGAATAGGGGAAATTACAAGCTAAACGCAGTAATCGACAAACTACTAGCACAAATAAAACTTCCGGGAAATCTTACTTTAAGGAAATATTATATGCTATTAAATAGGCCAAGGTCAATTACTTCTCAAACTTAAAGTATTGATTAAAAAATGCAAAGATAATTAAAAAACGTTATAATAAAGTCACTTTACGTAAATTTTTTTAACGATAAAAACGTTTTCATCTTAAAACAGTCTTTACCGATTATTTCAATTTCTTCAAGTATTGACAATTATGAATTCGAAAATGCTGCACAAAGGGATTACCCCTCAAACGATAAACCTACCTTTACTTCAAACGAAAAGAAATTTGAATAGCGTTACAAGAAGGATATCCCTTTATAACAAAGCAAAAGGTACCGCACTTAAGTCGAACGGACGAGTACTTATTATAGCATCTCTAAGTCAAACCTCGCTTTAAAACTTTATATTTGCTAGAAGTTATAGCGAATAAAAGTTTTAGCAACTTATGATAAACTTATAAAAGGTTTTTAGCTTTAGCTAGCATTTGAAATTATACTTATTATTAAACTCTTTTTAATAATCTTTATCGTTATAATCAAGTGCTATTACTTAAGGCTTACTTAATTATAAAGAAATATGCTTATCAAAAGTAATTTGCTAACTTCTTTATTCGAAGGCGCTGAAATATGCTTACTAAATATAAAAGGAAATCAACTGGCAACTTTCCACTTACTAATACCAAAAATAGTGATTACGATTCCTAAAAACACTAAAATCAGCAACGTGAAAGCTACCTTTGATAGTGAAATTGAAATTAGTTATATTACATTGAAAATGGCAATTTAATTAAGCTTACCGATCACCAAAAGTCAAAGTATAGCCTTGAAAACTATCACTAAAACAAAATCTCGCTTTATTAATTACGCGGATAATATTGCTATTATAATTAGAGATTTAATTATTCGCACTTGATTTTATATTATAAATATTTCAAATATTAAGATAATTCTAAGCTTTTCATTTTTTCGGAAAGCAAGATTCTTTTTCTAAATACCCTTTGGATAAAGAAGGTGAATTGATTTTAGCTCAACTTTAAAATCACCAATTGATTTAAGATCTTATAGTTTAAATTAATTTTGCTACTTATAAAGCAAAAAACATCTTTGCAATAAAAAGCAAGAATAAAATTAGCCGAATTTGGCATAACAAAAGCCAAAGTGATAATTATGTAATAAAGTAATAATCGGTGTGAATGATGATTCTATTGAGGGGGGATTTCTAAGTCCTTATAACTACTCTAATTGCCAAGGCTCGGCTAGCTCTCGTCGCTTTAGTTGCCTATTTAGGCCTAGTATCAAGGCCTCGCATCGCAAGCTGTAAATAACTCTTTTATTTTAAGGAGGCTTTGCGAGCCTTTTAAACTACCGAAGTTACAGGCTTTGTAGGGGGCCCCTAAGCCTGTAGTTACAGATCTGATAGGGGGTCCCTGAGCCTGTAGTTACAGATCTTATAGGGGGTCCCTGAGCCTGTAATATCTTTAAATTAAGCGAGCCTTTGTTTATGCCATAAGCGAGGTTATGAAAGCTAAGCGAGGCTAAGCGAGGTGCATATTATATTCTTATAAATTATACCTTAAAAAGGAAAAACAAGTTATTAGAAAACAAGTAATTAATAATATTTAAAGCTATGCTATCGATATAATTAAATGCTTTAATAGCTACATTTCTTTACTTAAAGCCAAGCGTTTTAAAGAAAAAGGCGGAAACGATTCTGTCGAATCAAAAACAGAAATTTCAATAAAAAAATACTTGCATTAATCTTATATACAACAAGAATTTTGCATTTGGATAGCCAATTTCGAAAATTCAAAGGCCTTATTCGAAAGTAACTAAATAACAAACCCAAAGTCACTTTCGATTTCATTACAAATTACAAGAACTTAAAACTTGGTAACCTTTTCAAACCTAACGAGCAAACTTATCAAATATAGATGATGTATAAGTCGAAAGCTAAGAAAATATAACTAATAAACAAAGCTAATAAAATTAATAATCTTCTAAAAGAAAGAAACAATTGGTATAAACGTTTAAAGGCTTAAAATACCTCGCAATAGCAAGTTAGAAAATACCAACATTTACTTTTACCTCGATTTTCAGCAATTCCTTATAGGACCCGATTTATTTCAAAAAGACTTGCTAATTTTGATGTGGGAGATATGTTTCTTTCAAAAAAAAAAGTGTTGTTCAATAAGATGATGCTTAATCAAAAAGGTATTATTTTCTTTAAGTAATTTAAATATAAACAATTTCATAAAAATATCTTTCCTTTAATAATCTTAAAAACGATTCCGCATAAAGCATAGCAAGCATCAAATTTCCCGTTACCTTAAGCATTAATTCCGAAAGTTATGAAAATGATATAAAATCGCCTCAATAAAGGAATTCTAAAACTTTCAAAAGAACTATATCAGAATGCTTGATTTTTAATCAAAAAGAAAGAGTCGGGCAAATATCGACTTATTAATTTAGCAATAATGCTTAATGCGGTAACTTAAAGAAACGCCAATTTGCCTTCTTCTGTGGATAAATTTTCTAAAGAATTTGCCAGATATTATATTGCAAGTTTAGTAAACCTTTATTCCAAATATAATCAACAAATCTTACACCAAGTTAGCCGAAATATAACTACTTTTTGGATTTTTAATATTAACCTAATTAAGAACATTATACTTCCTTAAGAATATACTAACTTAATAATTCAATTTGTATAAATAATTACTAAGATCTTAAAAAACATTATCCTTAACGTTGTAATGCCTTTCCTTAATGATATTAACGTAAAAAAGCTATTTACAAATTACGGACAACAAGAAGCTTACTCTGGAATTTGGCGATTTATCTTGAAGCACATTCTTAACCTCGACAAAACTCTTAAACAATTAGAGCAATCTGAAGCTACTATTAAAGCCAAGTCTTAATTTTATCGAAATGGAATGAACATTATCAATTATGCTACAAACTTTACTAAATAAAAACCCTCAGCTACTCACTTACTTAAAATATAAAATTAAACTAAGCCAAGCAACGTTAAAGAAGTAAAAAGATTTCTTAGATTAATTGTTTACTTCCGCATTTAAATCAAAGACTTTCAGCTAATTGCAAAGCCCCTTTACTTGCTTATCTGAAAAGAAGTTAAGTTTTATTAGAATTCAAATATTTAAAGGAAAGCTAAAAAATAACTTCAAACCATTTTGTGCTTTACTTCGATTCTTTGTAAAATCGATTACAGTGAAGATGCCGGAAAAATAGTGATTTTAATGAATTCTAATGGTGATGATTAAGAAAACTTTTTAACCTAAAAAAACAAAGATAATAGGAAGTTATATCTTGCTTGTTATAAAAGTGGCTTTTAGAATAAAATGGAATGCAATTATGACGCTATTAAGCGGGAATGCAAAGGAATGCTACATATTTTAAAAAAACTAAAGATTTAGCTTATTGGAATGCATTTTATTATGAAAACAGATGCTAATACGCTAGTGGCTTAATTAAATGGAATTGCTTACGATCACCCTAGCGCTATGCTTATACGCTAGCTTACTTAAATCAGGCTTTTCGACTTCAAGGTTCAACATATTAAGGGCGTTACGCATACCGCCGCCAATTTTCTTTTTAAAAGGCTTAAACATCCCGAAAACATAAAACTAAATACTACTAAAGAAAATAATAATAAGAATTAAATTCTTACCAAACTTAGAGCATATGAACTTTGCCTTATTGAAGCTATTAAAGAGGAAGAAGATGAAGCTTTTACAAATCCTAAATTAAAAAAACAAAATAGTATCCTTAGGAAAATGAAAAAGCAAGTTCAGAGACTTCAAGAGGATGGAGAAATTTCAGTATTAAGCTCAAATACGGAAAGCAACGAAGAAAACTCTTAACCTTTGCCAATATCTTCTAAAGATTACAACAAAAACTTCCTAAAAATCGCCAAATATATCATTACGATAAAAATTCCAAAAGCGATAAATAAAAGGGACTTTTGGAAATTTAAATAAAAGGCTTTAAATTACGATATTCACAATAGGAAAGTTTAAAGGTTATTAGCGAGAAATTCATTTACAAAGCTTATCATTAACATTAATAAAGACAAGAGCCGAATTCTTAAAAGTTATCATAACAATTTAAGCTACAAAAAGCAAAAAAACACGTATCACCGAATTTCAATAAGGTATTACTAAAAAGGGTGTTATAAGAATGCTGCCGAATACGTCAAGACTTGTACTAAATGCTAACATTGGGATGCTAAGAGATAAAAAAAGCCTCTTTTCCCTATTGCCTTGAATGGCTTAATAAAGAAATAAGCTATTGATATCACTTACGTGCTTACTTAAGATAAGAAGAAATACTTAGTAATAGCTTAAGACGATATAAGTGGATAGGTTGAAGTTAAAGCATTTTCTTTAAAAACAACAAATCAAGTTGCTAAATTCATTTGGCAAGATATTATATATCGTCACGAACTTTTTTAAAAGCTTATTATTAACAAAAGAGGTAAGAATATAAAGAAAATCATTTGGCTACTTAATAAAATTGAAATTTAAAAGATATAAATCTTAACTTATAACTTTAAGGCTAACGAAATAATTAAGAGAAGTTATAAACTAATCAAAAACGTACTTTCGAAAATAAAGGGAAAGTAAATAATAAATTTACCGGCGATATTGTTTGCTAATCAAATTATAACAAACGCTTTCACAAGCTATATGCCCTTCTACTTAATTTATAAGAAAAAGCTTATTTTCTTTATGGAAACTTGTTACCTTATTTGAAAAAGCTTGTTCACTAAAGAAATCGAAAACCGTAGCAAACTCATTTAACTTCGAGCTACCCAATTTCAACTTAAGTAAAACCATTTAAATGAAGCCTACCTTTAAAAGACACGCCGAAGACAAAAAGGGAAGGAAGCTTTTGACCTTAGTTATAACATTCGACGTCGGCCTTTAAGAATCAAAGATTTAGTCTTAAAGCATAATGCTTCAAGAAAAATCAACAAAAGCTTTAATAAGATATTAAACTTTTAATAGCTTAAATCGTATAAGATTGCTAAAGTTAATAATAAAGGGTATTACGTTTTAAAGGAATTAGGGAATAACGGCCTTCGACTTAAGGGGACATATGCTGGAAATTGACTTAAACTTTTCCACAAGCAATAGCACTTTATTTATAATGCTAAAAACAAAATTTCAAAATAGCATTCTAATAATACAAGCGCCGCTTTAAGCAAAAAAAATACCTTACTAGCTAACCTTCTAAATTTGGAAAACCTTAAACACATCACTAAACAACATATAAGGCCAAACGGAATAATAATCAAAATACTTATTTTAACGCCTAAACAAAAGAGCCGATACAGGGCATTTGTAAATAATTCAAACAAATAGGTGCAAGGATGCACTACTTATTTAAAGAGGGGAATGGAAATTAGTGCTAACAAAGTGCTAACAAAGCACTGCTAAATAACAACAGCAAAGCACTGAAACCCCTCATTCAGCAATAACAACTCTCTTAACATACACCTTGTTGCCGCTATAAAAACGCTTTGCTACGAACTTTCTAGCAATTTCAAAAACCTCTTTAACACTATACTACAAACATTAAGCTTGGAATTAGAAGCAAAAAGTAGAGCTAGCACAAGGTGCATCAAAAAGCAATCTCTTAATCAATGAACTACCTATTAAAGCAATTATTTAAGACGCTATATTTCAACAAATAAACGCTAAAATAAAAGGCTAAAACCTTCTTAATAATTTAAAGAAAAAAACTGGCCTTACGAAGTAGCTAGCCAAGCATAAAGACAAAGCGAAGCTTAACGATCTTTGCACCTAATTGCTATCTACGCCAATATTAATAACTTCCTTAAGTATATAATAAAAACTATGAAATTATCTGTTATTGTAATACCTTTCAAAAAGGAAATTACTAATTATTTCGTTAAGAAAAAGTGATCAAAGCCTGATCTGCACGTCTCATAACAAATGCAATAGCTTTAAGCAACATACTTTAAAAATAAGCAATGAAAGGTTCCTTCCTTACACGCCAAATTCGTTACAAAAGCAAGTCCCGTTTAAGCGCCGCTTTCCCGAAATGAGCAATCAAATCTCTTAATAATAAAACCCCCTTAAAAGCGATATTTAACGTTTAAAATGTTTGTTCTCTTAAAACTATTTTGCTGCTAATACTTATAGCACCCCTTATAGCAATGCTTGACCTGATAATAAAGATCTCTAATCTATAGTAAGAAGCAATATGATAAAGGAAATCTGCAAGCGAAAAACGACAAAGTAAGCAGCTTCACCAATTTCATAAAACTAACTTTCTTTCAAAAGCTAACAATAAAATCAAGGCGCTTTTATATTGCTTTAGACTTAAGATTACCTTTATATTCATTTTCTTAATAATTGCTTATCAAATAAGACTTTTATTATAGCTTCTAAGGAAATTAATATTAATTAACTTAAATCTTATTATAAGCAAAAGTTCATTAGTTTTATTCCTCACTAAAGCAAAACGTGCTTATGCTTTTGTTAAAGGTTTAAACATGCTATTAGCCAATAACTTTTAATTGAATCTTGTTAAAGAAGAAGTTTTACATTTATTTTGAAAAGGCTGCGCTATTTTTCCCAATCACGCTTGCTAAGTTTAAGCCTTAATCTACATTACCATCAACTCTTTAAGCGTAAAGGCAAGCAAGTAAAAAAAGTACAAATGTGCCGCAACCTAAATGCTAACAAAAGATATAACTAAAAAGCAAAGGTATGATATAATGGCGTCTAAATTCGCAAGCTTACATATTAGCCCAAAGCTAAAGCCAACACCAAATAATTAAAGTTAAATAGCTTCAAAAGGTTCTCAAAATAATGAAGTTGATAATAAGCTTATACGTTTTTTAAAGCTATCAGATATTCTCAAAACCATCACTAAATCAAGATTAAACCCCACACAATAAGCCTTAGCATGTTAAATGCTTTAAAAACAAGAAAGTTAAACTTGCTTTTATATCGGATTGAAGTTGGGTTAAGCAACTTAGAAGTTATGCAACGAGTAGCTTAATTCAAGAAGAACCCCTATCCTTCTTAAGTGTACCGCTAATCCTAAACCTCAAATATAATTTGCAAATTCCGTCAACTTCAATAAATCTTATAACTTAATAATAACGACAAGGTTAAAAAAAATTATGTGCTAGTAAACAAAAGCTTTAGCAACTTTTATTATTAAAGACTAGTTTATTAACTTTCGCTTTCTTTAAAATTATTATAAAGTTATTAGCTATTTAATACTTTTAAATCTTATATCATCATTGCTAACCTTATATAAATATATGTTTATACATATACATGTATTTGTTAAAGCAAGAAATCGTTGTAAGATAAAGAAGAAAAGAGAAGTGTTAAAAAAGTTCGTGAAATATTTGTGGTTAGGGTAAGAAAAAAGCTTATCTATTATTAGCGCAAAAAAAGATCGATCTAAACTTTGCTAAGGTTATAAATATTAAGGCGTAAAACGTTGAATTCTTATTTATGCTTGCTTAAGGCTTAAATAACCTTATGTCTTATAAGACTTCATTCTTAAGAGAAGATTAATATCGTGCGCAACAACATGTTCTAAATTCAAAAGGTGAAGGTTGCATAAAATATCGTAAAAGGTTACTGTTGGTCCACAGGACCCATACCGAGTGTTTGATGTATCCACGCCAGGAGCCGGCCGGTAGCCGGAGGGGTTTCAGGGGGGTTACGGCTACGGGTATAAATCCTCTGCCTTCTCGCACTCCCTTAGCTAGACAATCTGAATATACTGAACCATTATTGTACTTGTTTTTGCTACTTTTATTGTCTTTGTGATATCACATACCGGTGCAAACCCACAAGATGTTATCAGTATTATCATAACCTTTATCAACGTTAAGTTCGTTGGCGTAGTTACTAAATCGAAAACTCCCGAAGATGTTAATGCTATCCTTTTAAGCAAAATCAAAACCCTTCATTATCATATTATAGCTTTTAAGATTAACAATTCCGTAAGTTCCCCTTTATTTCTTTTTGCTAAATAAAACTTTTTGCTAAATAAAAGTTTTATAAAAGATAAAGGGGATGTTAAAGCAAATTCTTTTTGCTATTAAGCTTATCGCCGCTGCTATTATCGCTGCTATAACCTCTTCAACTTCCTCCCAACTCCTAGCTAGTGAAAAGCGAAAGAAAAAAAATAGTAATGGTAAACGAATCAAGAAGCGCAATAGCGTTAATCGTTTTACAATTATTAACGCTATTAAGAAGAAAGATAATAATAAGAAAGAGGCCAAGGCAAGAACCCCTGCTAAAGCCGTCGTTATCATCGCCGCCGCTATCCTTAAAGTCGGTAATATTTATAAGAACAATGCTTGAAGCCTTATTTCAGATTAGCTTTGTAAGTTGGTTTTTTATAGTAACATCTTCTTCATACCTTCATATAAAAATAACTCCTTATAATAAAATCGGCAGCTAAGTCCTTATTAGGATATTATTACAAAGCCACCTCATTAGTACTTTAAATCAGAGGATAGAAATTTGAATAGAAAATCGTTTTCTTTATTACCTCTTGACTTTTACTCTCATGAAAAATATAAATGTGAAATATATAAATAAGTGTTGCAAGGAAATATATAAGGAAATCTAATATAAGAAAATAAGCAAGCATAAAAACCTTCCCCGCTACTTATCCAAATCAGCGCTGATAAGTTGCTAGACTTATCCTTCTATCTTTACTTTCAATTTATTAATATTAATAAACTCTTGCAAAGCCTTATTAAAGTTGGCCTTTATTATTGCATTAGCAAGATTGCTTACTCTATTAATTTATCACATCTTTATAAATTCTTAATATTCATATAACTAATGAATTAATATAATGTTAATCATCAAACGTTTCTCTTTTATTATATTAAGCTTAATGATACACTTATAAAGCGAAAAAGAGTCGATACAAACAACTGTTAGCAATTGCTTGATTCTAAGTTTGTCAATTATCATGTTGATAATGCTTAATAACGCAATCAATATATCAACTCTTGCTATTATAGCATATAGCTTCAAAGCAAGTATAGCACGAATTACCCTCTTGCATTTCATTAAACTTATGTGGATAATATTCCTAATCAAAGTGAATTTCGCAACTCCCTCTAATTCGATGCTAATAACTAGCACGAACCTAATTTGGAAGCTCAGATCTTTGTTATTAGCAAAGGATTTGTTAACGAAGACATAAATCTTAGCTAATTGCAAGTTCATGAGGATATACTAAAAGCCTTTTCCTAAGTTATTTATCTGCTATTGCAAACGTGCATTCAAAGTCTTGATCTTTTTCGCCATCGGGTTTTAATGTTATGCTACCATTAACAAATCAAAGGCAGCCTTAGATTAATAAATTGTAATTAAATAAGCTTCGCAAGCACGTTGCTTTATATAAGCTTGCTTATAATCTTAACTTGTAGTATTTACTAACTCAATTTTTGCCCCTTAACCCTTTTGCGATATGTAAAGACTTTTTCTATTTATAATTATTATGCAGCCATTAAATGTAAGTGGGCCAATGGGGTTTAAGATTTGTATTGGCTTCATCAAAAACCCGACTTTATCGATTTTTATTTGCTTCTTAGCTAAAAACTCGGTATCTTTTAAGATTAAGATATCATTTGTTTATATTCTAATAATCCCAATTACAAAATTATCCTTAAACGTAATAAGCAAGCATAAATCGTACATAGAAGTTTTCATTTGTAAAATTTTCACGTGATACTTGTGATACGTATTAAACTAGTGATTTCTTGATTTTGATATACCGTATAGCAGGAGTATTATTATAAATATTATCCCTTTAAGAAACTCTTTTGCAATCATTTTTAATAACCATGCAAAGACTTGCTAAATTAGTTTCGTATGCACTTAAATGTAAGCTTGCATGATATTTCTAATTACTACATTTGATTTGGATAAGTGCTAAAGGCATTACAAGTGTTTTATCGTCGCAGCCATGCAAATAATAAGCCTTTAGCTAATTCGTTGGATTATTAGTAATTAAATTAATATTTCTTTCTTACCTTTGTTGTTAAAGGCTTAAATAACAAGTTTTGATTTCTTATATAGCTTTGTTATTTCCTTTCTTTTAATTTCATTTACCATATAAGACTTGAAAATGCGTTATCCCTTAAGCTTAAGGTCGCTTTAATAAATTAAAACAAAACCGCCTTTTGCTATTTATAAGAATATAATATGCACCTCGCTTAGCCTTCATAACCTCGCTTATGGCATAAACAAAGGCTCGCTTAATTTAAAGATATTACAGGCTCAGGGACCCCCTATAAGATCTGTAACTACAGGCTTAGGGACCCCCTATAAGATCTGTAACTGCAGGCTCAGGGACCCCCTATAAGATCTGTAACTACAGGCTTAAGGACCCCCTACAAGATCTGTAACTACAGGCTCAGGGACCCCCTATAAGATCTGTAACTACAGGCTCAGGGACCCCCTACAAAGCCTGTAACTTCGGTAGTTTAAAAGGCTCGCAAACCCCTTTACAAGGGTTATTCATAAAGCTCGCAAAGCCTCCTTAAAAATAAAGAGTTATTTACAGCTTGCGATGCGAGGCCTTGGTACTAGGCCTAAATAGGCAACTAAAGCGACGAGAGCTAGCCGAGCCTTGGCAATTAAAGTAGTTATAAGGACCTAGAAATCCCTCTTCAATAGAATCATCATTCACACCGATTATTACTTCTTTACAAGTTATGAGATTCCGTCGACAGCACCTCACTTTACAACAACATCTTTTTATATTTTACCTTGAATTAATCAATTAAAAGCTTGCACATTACTTTTATCACTCTCATATACTTCGTTGCAATATCATTCTTGTTATTCTTGAATTCTATCGACTGGTTCGACTTGAATTCTATTCCTACATATCATATATCCTCGATCCTCTTTCAGATTATTGATCACGTGTCGCCAAAACCTCCACTACTCCCTCCACATATATCTCACGCTTTATACCCCCAACATACTTTTTGTTAGCTGGACTATCATATACAATATCATATTCAGATAAGATTTTTTGGCAATTCTTAACTCCAATAATCAATATCTCAATCAATACAAGTTTCAGATTTTTTGGATTAGTCATCCTTTTTCCTTTTTGAAAAAATATCAGAAACGTGACTTTGGAAGACACAACTTTTGAAGTTCTCACGTGATATATAAGGTATATTCCTTTATAACTTTGTCCACATATACATAACGTGATACATTGCTAATACTGAAAATCCCAGAATCTTTATATCAGAGGGATATTTTACAAAAATCATACAAGTTTGCCAAAACTTAAAAGGTGATAAAAATCGCAATTTCTTGAGTTTTGATAATTTAACTAACTTCTTATAAAATCAGATCATAAAATGGGTTCTGATAAGATTACTATGGCCAAGCTGACTGGTTCGGCTAATTACCCTATTTGGGCACTTCGCATGGCTGCGTTCCTTACAAAGGAATCCTTAAATGCTATAATTACAGCTGATGAAGTAAGTGACGATATAAATGGCAAAGCGCTCTCCAATATCCAATTGCTTGTGGAAGATGGCCCCCTCTTGCAAATACAGCATATAACGAGAGCCCATAAAGCCTGGGAATTTCTTAAGAACCTCTACTCCCCAAAAGAGTTTAGCTCGGAATTCTTAATATGCAGAGAGTTCTTTGATACTCATATGCTTAAATACAACTCTATGGAGAAGTATTTAAACAAGGTGAAGCAATTAAGCGATCAGCTTAAAGCTAAGAACCTTGAATTACCTAAGCAGGTAATTATAGCATGGGTTCTTAATAACTTGACTGATAATTACGATGGACTAGTGTCTAATATAACTTAGTCTTTAAGAATTAATATTGATTCTTATACCCTTGAAACGTTATTTTCGAACCTTTTGGATGAATTTAAACGTTAAGAATTAAATGAAGCTAATACTGATCAGGCTTTGATAACTGGGAGTTATAAAGGCAAAAAACCCTATAAAATCACCAAATCCGGCTCTAGTGGGGCTAATAAGAAGTACTG
>JAFJYH010000555.1:0-16093 GCA_017365405.1 Cadophora malorum | reverse complement strand
ATATCTATCATTATATTTTCTTTATCTTATTTTCTAATAATAACATAATATCTATCATCAGGTCTTTTTTATCTTACTTTTTAATAATAACATGATATCTATCATCAGGTTTTTTTTATCTTATTTTTTAATAATAACATGATATCTATCATTATATTTTCTTTATCTTATTTTCTAATAATAATACGATATCTGTTATCAGGTTTTTTCTATCTTATTTTCTAATGATAACATGATATTTATCATTATATTTTCTTTATCTTATTTTCTAATAATAACATGATATTTATCATTATATTTTCTTTATCTTATTTTTTGGTGATGACATGATATTTATCATTAAGTTTTTTTTATCTTACTTTTTAGGTGATAACACAATATTTGTCATCAAGTTTTCTTTATCTTATTTTCTAATAATAACATAATATCTATCATCAAATTTTCTCTATCTTATTTTTTAATAATAATGTGGCAGGGCCACTTGATTTTGGTGGTTAGATGTCACGTTATCGGATGCGGCTCTGCCGAGCCTGCTTCGGTATAAGAGTTTAGGGTTAGGGTTTGAGGTTTGGGTTATATTTGTTTCTAACTACGCTAGCTTGCGACAGGTGCTTTTATTTCTCTCATATAATACATAAAAGCCTAGAAATATAAAAGAAAACACGCTAATAATACAAAAAGTAATAATCTAATAATATTCTTAGGAGCATTACATAGTAATGCTTTTATTAATTAGTTGTAGCAGTGGCGGGAAGGCGGTTTTGGCTGCATAAGAATTACATAATAACGCTCTTATTAATTAGCCGCATTAATGGCAATGCAAGGCGCCGCTTGCTTGCATTTAGCAGTAGCACGGGCTATTGTACCTTATCAAAATTTTTAATGCATTAAATTGCAATGGCAATCGCAATTGCATCATCAAAATAATATTTTTAATATTAATTAGAAAGGTAGAAATGAAGTTAATCAATTGCTATAACTAATGCTATATTTATAAGTTATTTGCAAAGTAGTAATAGCTGTTGTTAAGGAATTAAGTGATTGTAATATAACATATTGCGACGAATTAATATTATTGCGGGGCAGTAGCATAAGCTGCACCTCACCAAAAATCAACGTCGCATTATTATAGCACTTGCAACTCCAAGAATTACGTTTGTAGCTGTCGGAATATTAAATTTATAACCTTTACTATTAGCTAAATATATGTTTATAATAATCATAATTCGAACGAAATACAATTAGCTTTAATATAAGATAACAATTGGCTATAGCAGGGGCCTGCAGTTTGCCATAGCGAAAGATTATAATTAGCTATAATAAACGACTTACGTTCGAGGTAAAAGTGGCATCATATACGAAAGCAAATAATTACTACTTAATTTCTCCAATCCGCATATATAATTCAAGTTATATGCAATTCGTAATTATAGCAATACATTTTAATTTGTTATAAGAATTAAAAGTAGCAAAAGATTTAATTCCACCTAAATATGCAACTAGCCATAACATTAAGCAAATATCAAAACAAATAAATATTATCACTTTTCTTATAAAAGTACAAATCGTCAGAATAAGTAGAAGCTGCCAGCCGTTGCAGTGGACTAGGATTAGCTATGGCAAAGGCACAGAATTAGCTATGACAGCAGCTTACAAAGGCATTTAAGTGTCATGCAAAATACGTATCATATTTAATGCTTTGGCAATAGCTAAAGCTTGAAATCGTAAAGAAAGTAAATTCCAACTTTATAAAAGGCGCTAACATTAGTAAATTTCACCATTTGCCTTTGCCGCCTGCTTGATTTTAATATAAAGTTAAGCTATTCTTATTTCTTCTCTTCTTTTATCTTTTAGCTTCTTTAACACCACTATTACTTTTTTTAATTATAGCTGCCATAACCAACATTTCCAATTGCTACGCATCAATCTTTAAAATTAATTGCTACTTTAGCTTGCTTTCCTCTTCTTCCAAAAACACCAACTTACCTTTATATCGATTTGCCACTCCTTGATTTGCCACGCCCCGATTTGCCACTTCTCAATTTACCACGACTCCACTCCTAACACATCAATTTGCCATGCGTTATTTTTTACTTTCATAAGCTTTAATACATATATCTTTATTTCCTACTTCTTCTCCTATTATCATAATATTTTAAGTTATTTGAATTCACTTTGCTTTCGCGCTTTCATTGCCAAGTCATTACTTAGGAAACGTGCTTACTTTGCTTTAATCTTTATTATCATATCATTTCCTACAATTCAAGTCTTTTCTACTTTGCCTTTTCATTGCTATATTATTTCTCATAATTCAAGTTTCTTTTACTTTACCTTTCCATTATTATGTTATTTTTTTGAATTCAACTTTACTTTAATCTTTCTTTTTCATTATCATATCATTTCTTATAACCTAATGTTTTTTACTTTAACATCTCCACTGCCATGTCATTCCAAGCTATGCGAATCTTTTCTACTTTAGCATTCCTATTATTATGTCAATTCCATAACCTTAATTTCTTTCACTTTGGCATCTTTATTATTATATTATTTGCAACTCAAGTGTCCTTTATTTTATTATATCTATTGCCAAATTATTTCAAGCTATGCAAGTTTTTTATATTCATTAAATTCGATTGCCACAATAATAAATTTGATTGATTACTACTTCTATTACAGCTTCTAATATTATTAACTTTTACTCCTACATTATGTCGTATTCCAGCAGCAATAACCATGGCAATGACGACCCCGGATTTGGTGGATTCCATCGCGGCCCAGCACTAAAGAAAGCGCTTATGATCCCTATGAAAGCTGATGCTACTGCTTACAATCCTTTCGCTGCATTTAATTTTACGCTTATTATTATTAATAACGAGATTTGTCCTGCCTTTGTTTAAGCTATGCGCTATCGTTATAAGAATGCTATTGATTGATTTTCCGCTATTGCCAAAGCTTTTCCCATGCAAGTCCAGCTCCAAAATGCGTACAACTACTTTTATAATAATAATTATTATAATAATATGGCAGCTACATGAAATTAATAGCATAACCGCTATACCGATGTTTTTAACCTTACGCAAGCTATTAGCAATGAAGAAATTTTTGCTAATACCATCTTTGGAAATTTATTAAAAATTTGTTGCTTAAATCCGATCATTGCTACCTTTAGCGATCATTATATTATGGCCTTTGCTGCTACTTTTACCTTGGGATCCAAATTTGCATTTACGTTTACATTTGCCTTTGCTTTTACGTTTACTTTTGCTTTTGCTTTTGCTTTAATAAATGCTTGTCGCTGCCTTAATTTATACATTGCCACGCCTGTGACGGCTCAACGGAGTTCATTGAAATAGCTACAATACAAGTAGAAAAGACAAAAAGAGAAAGAGGATCGTAAGGAGCCTCAAGCTTAAGTAAGAAGGAGGCGGCCGCTAGTCGGCTACAACCCCCTATCACAACACCACGTGATATGCGCTCGCACGTGATACGCGTAAGTCGCATGTGTTATCACATTACCCCCCCTTGCGAAGAAGGCTTATCCCCAAGCCAAGTAAAGAATCGCCTCCGTTCTTTAGCTATTATTATTATATCATCTTCTAAGCTTTTATAGGCATCATCTTCTTTTGACTCCCAAGCGGTAATCTATCGATCCAAAAGCTTCGGTGATTCAAGTAAGCGTAGGTGAGCGAGGTGAAAATCACGAAGTTTGTAAGGGCAAGTGCGAAAGTCCGCGGCAAAGTAGAATTCTAGGTCGGGGTCAAGCCTTTTCCAATGAGCCTGGTAACGTAAAGTGCCGTCTTGTTTTAGTTAAGCATTTAGAATATTCTATACCTCCCATTTCTATTCCATATTTACAATAAACTTATTTTGCGATAATTAGATTTGTTCAGGTAAGAGGTTATTTGCATATCGGCGAAGCTTATTTGCAAAGAACACTAAATGGACTTTGATAGTATTAGGTAGGTTTAGGCAATAAAAGTATTTTTCCTTAGCTAAAACTTAATACGATCCAACCCATTAGTTGTCAAGTTTCTTTTTCAGGCGGCGTGTCCTCTAGTTTTTTGTTGTCACCCAGATTATGTTATTCACATCCCAATTAATCTCTCGCCGGAACTTATCGGCGTCACGCTACTTCCTAACCTATTGATTTTAAAGAAACTGTTTTGCCTTTACTTAAATTGCCTCACAGCGTTTAGCGAAGACATAAGCATCGGCCTAATTCAATTTCTCAATTATTATCAGCTTTTTGGAAAGCGATGAAGTATTCTAATCCTAATTGATTCGTGGCTCATACCTATACTTGAGCTGGTACGGCGATATCCCTAATAATTCATATAGCAAAGTAAGTTAAGCATAATTTATTATTGGGAAAAGTTTAGATCAATTGTTTTAGTAATAGTTAACAAAAGGCTGAAGTCTTTGGTTCAAGTACTAATTTATAATTTTGGTTTGGCTATTGGTTTAAGCGTGGTAAGCGGTGGAAAGCTTTACCTTAATGCTAAGGATGCGGTAAAACTTCTTTTAAAACAAGGAAATAAATTGCGAGCTTTAGTCCAATATAATAAACTTTAGTGGGCCGTTGAATTTCCAGCAATTTAAGATAAAGAGTCGGGCTAAGTCTTATGCTATGCAAGTGGAATAGCAAGGAATAAAGGTTGCCTTCTTGAAAAAGCGATCCATAACAACGAGAACTAAGTTAAAGCTAAATTTATCTTTTAGCGCACTTTTGAAGTTTATTATTAAGTGCTGCTAAGGCCAATTAGGGATAGGTAAGGGGTGTAAGTATTTGGGTGTTTTGTTTTGTTGATGATTTGCTTTATTACAGGCAAAGCAATTGAAGATAAACCTAGCAATGTCCTTTAGCATCTTTAGCTAATAGTATTTCGTTTGTAGTAGTCCGAAGGTCTTAGCCTTCCCTAGGTGAGCTGTCGATACTTGGTTATGTACGTGTTAAATCAATTGAGCTTGGAGGGAATTCACATTGGATACTCAAAGTCTTCCTTTATACAAAAGTAATTTATCCTCACGCAAGGTGTATCACGAATCCGGCTCTTGTGATTTCTAGCGTTAGATTATAAGGGCATCGTGAATCCTATTGACGTGGATTAACTTGGTAACAAGGTTTATCTTGTTGTTTAGGTTAATTTGAATAGGAGCCAAAGTGCAAACATCAGGTAACTGTTCCAATTTCTAAAGGATGCGAAGATCGATTTGATTTAGGTGGATTAGAGTGCGGGTTTATAACTTGTTCTTGGATTTGACTTGACCTTTGATATTTTGTTTTCGGCGGGATAATGCATTTGCTGCTGCATTCTGGTTTCTTGATCGATATATAATTGTAAAGTAAAAGTCAGATAAGATTTTGAATTATCTTGCTTGTTGATTTGTTAACTTTTTAGTGGTTATGAAGTACTTTAATATTTTGTGATTTAAAAAAACTTAGAAGCGTTAGTAGCTTTTTTACAAGATCAGTTTCGCGTGCTAATAAGCTAGCGATTTCATAATTGCTAGCATCTTCTTATCATGAATGTTATAATTTAATTTTGCTAAGATTATAACCTTAAATAAAAATGCAATTAAATATTAATATTCCTTATGCTTTTGTGAAAGGATTCTTGAAATAACTCCATCGGACGCGTTAATTTCAATACAAGTTTCTAAAGCGGTGTTGTAATGTTTTAGACATGTTAAAACAAAGACAATTGACTTGAGCTTCTTAAAGGCTTTTACATAGGGCAGGGTCATGTCGAACGGGATAGATAGCTTAATGAGTTTGACAAGGGGTTTGGCAATCTTCTTATAGTTGGGAATAAACCTTTGGTAGAAATTGTAAAAGCTTAAGAAGGATTGAACTTCTTTTATTATCAAGGGGGGTTTCTAATCACGGATACATTCGATAGCCGTAAGGTCGATTTCGATTCCTTTAATTGTAATAAAGAACCTTAAGAACTTGATTTTTTTGACGTAAAACTTGCTTTTGCGTATGTTTGCTGGGAGGCCATATTCCTGTAAGCATGTTAATACCTTTTTGATATAAATCTTATGTTTTAAGGGATTGTTAGAATATATAATGATATTATTCAAGTAGGCTATACAAAATACGTTTAAGTAATTAAATAGCACGTTGTTTATGTGTCGCTAGAAGGTGGTTAGATCATTGATAAGTTCAAAGGGCATCACTTTGCACTTGTAATTGCTGTACCGGATGCGGAATGTCATATACTTCTTTGAAGCGGGGTTTATGCGGATTTGGTAGAATGCACTTTAGATGTTAATCTTGGTAAAGACCTTGGCTTGTTTTAGCCGTGCGAATAGCTTATCGATTAGGGGGAGCAGGTATTGATCTTTTCAAGTAATCTCGTTTAACTTCCGATAATTGATGCAAAAATGAAGGCTGCCGTTTGCTTTTTTGACAAATAAGGTAAGACATGCGAAAGGGGCGTGACTTGGTACAATGAACCCTTTATTTAAATTTTCCTTCAGATATTTTTTTATAACTTAAAGCTCCGCTTCGCTTTGTTGATACAAGGGTCCGTAGCCGTAATCGATGTCCTTCTTTAGCTCAATCTTATGATCCAGTTTAGGAATCGAATTTGGGAAATTGTCTGCAGTGCTCTTAGAGAATGCGCTTGCGAATTCTTGATATTGTGGAGGGAGTCTTTCGCGTAAGATGTTTTTATAGCTAGACTTGGCCTTCGGGAATTCTTGGAGTTTGGCTTTTTGTGTTATCTAATCAATTGCTTTGTTGATCTTGCTTAACGTAATAATGAAGAGCTTTAAGCTTTCTTATTTAAGGGCGTAATAGAAACCGAAAGCGTTCACTTTCGCAATGTCCGTTTTTGGTGATTGTTGCTATTTCGTAAGATGCCGCTAAGTAAGTATTACGTACTTCGAAGGCGGTGGGAGAAGTCAATCGAAAGTAAGGGCATATAATTCTTGTTTTATAACTTATAAGGATTCTTGCACTGACATAGCGTGCGTAACTGCAAGGGATTTTTAAATTACCCGCCAATTCTCTTGATGCCGCTTATCTTAAATGCGTTTTACCTAACGATATTCCTTGTGCTTTAAGCATTTTGTTGCAAGATATGCTTTGGTAAAAGGAGAATATTGTTAGGGCTTAGCGTTAAGTGAGGTAGGATTATGAGGCTTTGCGGAAATTAGAACGCTAACTTAAGCAAGGGCTACAACAGTTTTTTGAGGTCTTAAAGCATTCTCCTTATTTATCATCGCCTATTAAGAGAAGATATCCACTTGATCAGCAACTTGGATATTATGGGGATTAAGGGGTCGAATGGCTTTGCAGGTGGTATAAAGGAAGCAAGAAGGAAAAGAGAGGATATTTTTATTATGAAGCCACATTAAACAATAATTCTTCACATTAAGCCAGATATTAAAATGCGATATTTAAATCTATTTTAAGATAACTTCATGATTTCTGAGGTCGAATATAACAAACAGAATCTATCTTTAAACGCAACAATCGATTAGCAAGTTTAACAAGATCGCATGCGATGCGATGTTATTACCTTGGCCATTGTAACCTTTTACTTGAACGGATTTAAGGAATAGGATAAGGGGGATGCTGAATTTCTTAGCAAGATCTTTAGCCAAGGGTATATTGATAAAGGCGAATTTGCTTGCTTTAAAGTCAAACAACGCAGGTAAGGTAATTCCAATGCCATTGCAAAATAGGGTACAAGGAATAGTAAAACTTTTACCACTTATTAATTGACGCATATTAATCTCCTGGAAATCAATTATTTATTTTAAGAAGGAATCTTTTTTTAAGGTCGCTTATTTCCCAACTTATTAAAATCCTCCGCATCTTTTGAAGCATCTACTTTTGAAAAAAAGTTTTTGCTTAAGAATTGTTTTAATATCTTTACTTACATAACATTAAAATTAGCAGGATTACAAGATTTCAAATAATTTTTGGCGATATATTTTGTTTTTTGATAGTTGTAGCAGGTGATAGCTTTTAAGGTGGGCAATATCGTAAGCGGGAGCTTAGCAAGTGCAAAAGGAAGTTCGCGATTTAGGGAAGGGAAAATGAGTAAGCCTTTTTAAGGGAACGGAATGATTTGGTTGGGAATAGCGGTAGTAAGCTTAGCGGCTATAAGTGTTTGTTGTTATTTTTGGATGCAGCGAATTTTCTTATTTAAAAAGTTCATAGCGAAGACAAAATCTTAAAAGCTACCATTGGGAGTAAACTTGTAAATAATTCAATCTTTGAAAAACGGATAAAGGGAATTGTAAAGGCGGGTAGTAAGGTATTTATTAAAGGGGATGCGAGCATCTTGGATAAGCTTGAGGAATTTCGGGTAATAGTTGGAGAACGATTAAAAAGGCTTCATTTGAAGTTGGTTCAAGGAGGTTTCGGCATCTTTTTACTTAAAAGCGTTATTATAAATTCTACTTAAGTAACTGATTATTTCCTTAGCATTAGCAAAAGGATTTATGGCTTCTCATTCGAAATAGGGTAAGAGGTATCTTTAAGCATCACCCTTGGTATAGTTATATAAGGCTGCAATTTGGGACTTCTTATTAAGGTAGTAATCGGCGTTAACATCTAACTTGCTAAGTATTGCTGCAAATCAAGCATATCATTTTAAGTTATCAGCGTTGCTAAAGAACTTGTTAATGCAAAGCTTTTAAGAGCGTTTCCCATAACCGGAGTGTTTACTGGATTTAGCGTAATAAGTAAGATCATTAAAGGACTTATTTTTATTAAAGCTTCCGTTAAAAGGGCCGTTATTAAGGTTGGCTTTAAAGGCGATAAGGGCGCAAGCTTGAGTCGTGAGTTGGCTAAGAAGTTTTAAAACCTTTTGCATACTTTAGTTTTGCTTGTTTTAGCGCTTGCTAAGCTTCTTGAAAGTCTTTTAGAATTCCTTTTAAGTATCTATGCATTAAGTTGCTAGCGTTAAGTTTTTGTTATTGCCATTAAAATAATTATTGATTAAAAATATTGTGATAGTGCAAGAGTTTGGTAGAATAGGGGCGTTTCAAATACAACCTTAAGTTTATTGGTATGGGGGGACGTATGCAGGAGAAGGTGGCGCGTTGGACGTATCCTGGGCACAAGAAGGCTAGGCTTTGTTAACCATTGAGATAAAAGTGTTAGTTAAAAGTATAACTTTTGATATAATTCTTAAGGAATTGCGGCGAAGCTTATTGGATTTTTTAAAAGGATTAAAAGTACTTATTTGGGAATATTAAGATTTTATTTGAAAAGAAGAAAGCATTGCATGCTATAACTACAACTCGATTACGCTTATTAAGTGCTTGAGGAAATAGCGCGTGCGCTTAAAGAGTTTGAGAATAGGAAGCTAATAAAATATAACTCGATTACGCTTATCAGGTGCTCAAGGAAATCAGCTAGGATATTAAAACTTTCGCAGGTAAGGTTAGTCTTTTCTGATGTAACGGCTTAACGGAGTTTATTGAAATAGCTATAATACAAATAAAAAAGATAAGAAGAGAAAGAGGATCGTAAGGAGCCTCAAGCTTAAATAAAAGGGAGGCGGCCGCTAGTCGGCTATAACCCCCTGTCATAACACTACATGATATGCGCTTGCACGTGATACGCGCAAGTCGCATGTGCCATCACAACGCCTTTTTAAAAATTAGCCAAGTCTCTTTACATTATTACTACCGAATCCGATTCCACTTCATTTGGTAATAATATGAATCCTATCAAGCTTTCTTTAAATAAGAATAAGGGAGTATCAGTTTCTAGCAATAATAAAAATAAAAATAATGATAATGATGTTAGCTTTTTTATTCCCGCTTTTAGCACCTATTATTGCTATGTCATTAGCATCGCTATGCGCAAACTTAATTATTATAACATCGCTCTTAACATTATCATAATTCGTAAAAATATTAGTTTTCTGATTACTAATTGTCCTATCCGCATTCCCCAACGCAGCGATGGCAGCGGCTTATAAAACGTTGCCATTGCAAATCCCGTCTTTAATAAACGCATCATGATTAAGAAGTAGGCTTTTGCTCCCAATGCTAGCAATAACAATAACAACGCCGTCATCATCAGATTCGATGCCTTAAGTCGGATATTTTACTGCATTACTAACCTCAATATACATAACCAAACTATTGCCGCTTTCATTACCACCAATACCTAATTTAAAGATATCAACTTTTATAACCCATACCAAAGCATAACTGCTAACAAAATGCACATAGCAATCAATCATCACCTGCAAATAAATTCATATTAATAACCTTAAGATGTGATAATAGCAATAACTTAATTTGAGTATCGCAAATGGGAATAGTAATAGCAATTTGATATAAACATATATAATAAGATAATAAGTTGGTAATAGCATAGCATGAGGATAAAGTTTAAGTTTTTTGTTATTTATTTATAAATATAGTTATAGCAAAAACATAAGTATTCGAAATAAATAAGGCTTACATTGCCTCTGGAGTTTACAAAAGGAGTTCTAATGAAAATTCTTTGCTATATGATTAAAAAAATAAAGGTGACTTGTGATTTATACTTTGCCTAATAATTGCTATTATCAACCGCTACTGCTACTGCTAATGCCACTTTTATTGTTACTATTTATTAAAACATTTAATTCTAAAATATAAATACCAATAAGTATTTAAATTAAAGTTATATAAATCGGGAATTTAAATACTTTAATAAGGGGGTATTTGGATCAGGATAATCTTCAAGCCTGTGCTGTACTGCCATAGCCACTGGAATATGATTCTTGAATATATGATTCTTATCTACTAAAAATGTTACCTTTATTTTCAAGTCAATTCCTAATGCCATTCCCATTATCAGAATCACTCGAGCAATAACTGGCGTTAAATTTGAAGTTTCGGGTTATGATATGCTACGCTTTTACGTACTACCAAACTTTGATTCCTAGATTTATTAGTTATTACTTATGCAATAAATACCAAGCGAAAAGAGAAGTTTAAAAGCAAGCGAAAGAGTATATTTAGCAATGTGCATAGAATTATAACTTTTAAATTATGCCACTGCTATCTGATGCCTTATTACCGTAGCTATTTCTTCTCATACTACTTAAATTCTAATGCAATCAATATTAATTCATATTTTAAAGTTAACATAACTTTCGCAACTACGGCTTCCACAAATATCATCAAGATAAGCAATTGCCAAATGCATAGCTTTTCCATATAATTCAATTACAAATATAATTTGCGTAGAAAAGGGCGCGTTACTAAGTAATTAATAGCAACGCAATGCGCTAGCCACGTAATTTTGATAATTATAACATCAATGGAAGTGGAGGTGAAAGTTGCAATAATAATAACGATGTTAGCGCTGTTATCAAAGCAAAGGTCGCTGAATAGCTTAAGAAAAAAGATAATAAGATAATGTATAAGGTTAATACGATAGCAATAAAAGTCAACCCGTAGTTGCAGTATATAGGGTGGGAGGAAATAATTGCTGGCTCTAAGTATGACTTGATTGAGATAGTTGCATTTACTGCCATTGCCATAATTAAGGAAATTGAGCTTGCTATTATTATAATCAATTGGAAGCGCATTTTAAATCGAAATCTTTATATTCTTTGCAAATTTGGGGATTATAAAAACATACTCAAGTGGTAAATATCGCCGAAGCTTGAAGTTACCTTTTAACGGCTATTCAAATAGCCACAGCCTCAAATTATTACTCAATATAGCCATACTTTTATACAGCTTTTTTACTACATTTTCCACATCGCTACTGCCTTTATTAATAGCGAAATGGAAATTAAAATGACATATTTTGCAATCCAGCTAAATGCCATAAAAGAAATACAAGCGGCTATAACCATGCCAAGTAACAATTACTATATCAATTCGGCACTCATAAAAATGATCATCAACTTAATTGGATAAGACATAAGTCAAATCCATCTTTACAAATCTCCCGTAATACACTACATAGCAATACGTAATATTGATCCCGTAACCAAATTATTTTATCCATTATTTCAATATACCCCGCTCCTTATACATATAATCTAAATAATATAATTACTTTTGCTTAAATTGACTATACTTATATATACATAAATTAAACATAACATTAGCAATCAAGATAAGCTTAGAACTATGCTAAAGGCAATAGCAGAAAGCATCCAATTGGCATAAAAACGATATTTATATAAAGAATCATTTTCGCCTGCATTAAATATTCTTTTTTAATTTGCTTTTAAATAGCAACTTAATTAAATCCAATTATTTAACGCAAACATCTATTAATCTAATAATCGCCACATCGTTTTTTTTAATAGTAAGGTAATAGCTATAGCTAAGGTATAGGAGATGTGTTAAGCATTGATTTTCGAACTTAAAGGACTTCTTTATGAATTACTTTTTCAGCAATCGATTCCGCTTATGCCATTGCTACGGCTGGTTAATAGCATGGGAATGACATAGCGGTTTCAACAGCAAAAGTATAGCTTCCTTAATTACCCCGACAATTCCGAGTGGAAAATTGATTAGCAATTCTTATGGGATCAAATGCTTCAAAATGAATAACTATTGGTTATACATAATGGCAATGGCTATAATAATGGGCAACTTATATAAGCCAAATAGCTATGCATAATATATTTGACGCGTAAAAAGCAATTCTTATTCAAGCTTATAATAGCTATGCATTTAATAGGGGGGTAACCTGCACGAAGTCTTAAAATTGATTTGATTAAGATTCGTAATAGCGCGATATCAAGTCGCAATTTATTTATTATTAATAGCTACGTGGCAATGGTTACGACTTATAACAAGGCACGAAAGCGTTATAGCAAAACTAAATATGTATTTTAATGCTTTCTTAACCAATTTAATCAAATGATTGCATAATACTTAATCTACGTTTTGCTATTTATATAAGCGATGCAAAAGATAAAAAGTAATTACTTGTTTACTATGAAGTAGTAATTATAAATTAGCAAATAATTGATGGGAGCTGTGGCATTAGTAATAATCAAGTATTTGGAAGCTTGCTTGATCATCTTCAATTAGCAGCAAGTTATTATTGTTATCAATAACGAGTATTTATGTAAAGCGAGTTGAATTTAGAAGTAAGATCACGACCAGGATCGGAATGACGTGGCTGTGAATTCGGAGAGCAATGGCAAAGCTAAACAAAACATCTTCGAGCAAATTCTTATATAGCAATTAGGTTACAGCAAACGTATGGCTAAAATGCATTACGCCATTGATAGGGCGTTTTTGAACCAACTCAGACCCGATCTTATGAATTTGTTTAATTAAGTATTCCGGGCATGGCATGCGTTTTTTTAACTTGCGTTTTATGAAGCAGCTATAGCAATGGTAAAGATAAGACCCGTTGCTAAATGTTTACTTTTCCAAGCCCAACCTTTTATCAAATAACCTTAACTTACGCCTATTATTATTATGCAAGGATTACAAAAGCTATTAGGACCGGATGGTTATCCCAAGTTTAAAGGATAAATATAAGCATTTGAAGTGGTGTATATTGCCACGGCCTCCCAGCTATAGATTATCATCCTCGGTATTGGCAATAATAAAAGTTTCCTCTTCTTTTTTGTAGCCGCTATAGCCTCTTAGCAAATCATAATCGTTGTGATCTTATTCGCCGCTTTAATCAACGATTTGATTGCTCAAGCACGTCGCCACAACTTATCTTATGAGAAGTGGTAATAGTAGCGGCTATGAACGCTTTTACTACAATTATTAATTATGAATACGAATTAGGCCATGAAGAGACCATGAGCCGAAAAGGGCGTGGTTACTCAACCCTTAACAAACAAATTATGCAATTAAAATCAATGCTCCAAAAACTACAAGCTTTATTGATTAAGAATATATACTTTTCATTATTTTACCTTAATGCATTGACTTGTAATGAATGTTTGAAGTTGGGAACTTCGTAGTTGATTTTGAAGTGGCTCGCTTAATTTTCTGTATACAAAACCTATATAAAAAACTAACCCTAATTTGGAACCTGTATAGAAGATTCTATCCGTTTTCAGTATAGTAAGGAAACTCATATACATGTCTAAACTATTTAGAGTTTAGACCATCCTGAGGCTGATACTGTTTGGTCCCTTGATGCTTCTTTTATATTGATTTAACGTTAATTTAGCCATTGCCTGCCTAATCATGCCTCAGATTTCAAAGAAGCATGATCTACTTCTACTTTACTAATTAAAAGATAAGAAATATAAAGCAAAGAAAATAAGATAAAGGAAAAGATATCAGCAAAAACGGGCAAAAAAGCGGCATTCTACGTTCTAAAATGTCTTTCAAGTAGCGCTTAAGCTAGTCCCAAATTTACAATATTTTATATAGTTTAATAAATTTCCTCCCACCAATCCTCGTAACTTCCAACCTCCAATAAGCTATGATAATGGATTTATTTTATTATAAATTGATGACAAGTTAAAATAACTTCTTTTATCGCCGAGTTTGTTTTTAGGTTTAACTTTTATAAATATATCAGATATCAAATTTTGCGAATTGAATGTAAAAAAGCCTATTGAGGAGGCCGGGGGTGTTGATTTCCATGACATTAACAACCCAAAAGCAGATGTAAACGAATCAAAAGTTGGAAAACTTGCCATCCAATTGACCAATCAACTTATCCAATTTCAAAGATGCTGCCATAATTGCCATGGGCATTCTAGTAAAAAACATGCTAATAAGCAAGAACTGCATTATAACTTGCAGACTTTCTTTGATAAATCTAAAAACAAAGCATTATTTAGATGTCCGGACATGCTAGGCTCCAACTAAATTGCACCTCATGATAATAACTTAGCTAATTCAATAACAGCTGCATAAAAGCGTTGGGTATTTAGTGGAATCTATCCGAACGATCTTAAAAAGGCACCTATGCATATTTGTCTTCAGAAAAGGGAAACGCCATATCAGATAGCCACGATGACGTTTGATATTAATAACATTATAAGATATGCAACCAATTTGGGGATTACCAAAAGCGGCATTTAATGAAACCCTATGCAAATGCCAATTTCTAATCTGCAATTTAGCTTACATTTCCGTAAGCAGCAAATTCATTACCTTAACAGCTATAAACATACACATTCAATTCTTAAGCCTATCCATGAAATTCCGCACTACACCTTCGGTCGGCTCGTTGGCTTTAAAGATGTCTCACTCTACCTCCTCTTCCCACGTCTTTTCCGAAAGAGTTAGCAAAGTAGCCGTCTTTTAAATAATAACTTTAAGATATAAATAGATCGTGTTTTGCTTCCTGCTATTTACATGCATCATGCGAGCTTTTAGACCTAGCATTATCCTTCTAATTATCAGCATAGCAAATGCAATTCTATTGCCTATAGCGTAGAAGAACGAAGTCGGAAAGTAGATATGTTATCGCAAGAGCAATTTCTCATGCATTTTATCCCGCCGGATTAACTACATCAAATGTAGCAAATTATTCAAAAGATTATCAAGCAATCAAGCTTATAGCAATTTAAAAATGTCATTATTTTACTTCATGCTAAGAATCTCAAGATGCTAACAAAAGATTTAACTTGGGATAGTATGATGATGCGGTTCCGAAAGTATTGGTAAAGCATGGCCAATGAGGCATATAGTTTTGCTAACTTTTATTACGATATTAAAAAAGAGGTCTATCCAAATTAAACTTACCTCTTAATCGAAGACCTTGGCGATTCACCGCTTACGGAAATATTCCTTTAAAAAAAGTATTATCTAAACAATTATTATGCCTAATACCGGAATGACAAGAAATGTGATCTATATAAGCGGACCCTATACTTAACTGCTATACTTAAAAACATTATCTCTATGGGAATTAAGCTTGGAATTAGTTTATAGCAACATTCTAGCGGTCTTTTATATAATCAATTTTACTTTAATGTCAAGAAAGTGTTTGCAGCTAAAAACCAATACCTCTTCACGAATATTGCTATTGAAACCCTCGCCTTAGATCCGTAGTTACGTAGGGTCAGGGTTAGGGTTAGGGTTAGGGTTAGGGTTAGGGTTAGGGTTAGGGTTAGGGTTAGGGTTAGGGTTAGGGTTAGGGTTAGGGTTAGGGTTAGGGTTAGGGTTAGGG
>JAFJYH010000554.1:0-16265 GCA_017365405.1 Cadophora malorum | reverse complement strand
GGGCGGAAGGGAGGGGTGGGACGTTATGTCATCGAAGGCTCTACCGGCACTCTCTCCGAGCCGAAGGCGAAGCTTGTGTACTTCCAGAATGCCGACTCAACACTGACGCTCACCTGGAGAGTCGAGACTGATATCAACGACAACTGGCTATTGTCTTATGTTGATGCTGTTACTGGAAGCGAGATCCTGGGTGTCGTCGATTACGTTTCGGATGCTTCTTACACTGTTTAGTGGGTAATCAGAAGCGGCTCAAAGAGTTTCGCTAACAGTGGCCTAGCCCCTGGACAATCAACGACCCCAGCAAGGGAAGCCGCTCAGTCGAGACCAATCCCCAAGATGCCGTTGCTTCTGAGTTTGGATTCCAGAGTATCGGCACGACATCATATACCGTCACCCGAGGCAACAGTAAGTCGCTCCTAATTTCACACCATTCCCAGCATGACAAGTCATATCAGATTAGTAGCGCGAGCCTGAAGTGACTTTGGTTCATGCTGACATGAACTATAGATGGTATCGCACAAGCAAACTGGGAAGGTGATAGCGCCTATCTCAACGACTACAGACCAGACGCGGGCACAGGTGCCAACTTCAACTATGGGCTTGACTTGACCAACACTAACCCCAAGACCTACGCCAATGCATCTGTCGCCCAGCTCTTCTACACTGCAAACATGTAGTACGTGCACACTTTTACTATCATTATCTTTGCCGTTCGCTTAATTATTGGCCCGGAGATGCTAACCCGGTCCCTCCGATTAGCCATGATCTCCTCTATGTTCTCGGCTTCAACGAAGCAGCCGGTAACTTCGAGACCAACAACAACGGCCAAGGTGGACGTGGAGCCGATGCCGTTATTCTCAATGCGCAAGACGCATCCGGCACCAACAATGCTAATTTTGCCACCCCTGCCGATGGCTCTCCAGGACGCATGCGCAGTAAGTACCAAGACTTGTTTAATCTATCAGATCTTTCACCTCTCCTTACGCGGAGACGTATATGCAATTCTGATTCTCATTAGTGTACATCTGGACTTACTCCACTCCCAACCGCGACTGCTCCTTTGACGCTGGTGTTGTAATCCACGAATACACCCACGGTCTTTCCAACCGTCTCACTGGTGGCCCAGCCAATTCTGCTTGTCTCGGCACTACCGAAGCAGGTGGTATGGGCGAAGGCTGGTCGGATTTCATGGCCATCGCTATCCACGTCAAGACAGCCGACACTCGCTCCAAGAACTACCCCATGGGTGATTGGGTCTACAACAATCCCAACGGTATCCGCAACTACTTGTACTCCACCAGCTTGACGACGAACCCATACACATACAAGAGTGTCAACGGCATGACTGCCGTGCACACTATCGGTACAGTCTGGGCCACTATCTTGTATGAGGTTTTCTGGAACTTAGTCGAGAAATACGGTATCACTGCTGCAAGAAAGCCTACGTTCTCTGGTGGTGTACCGACTGATGGACGATTCTTGGCAATGAAGCTTGTTGTTGATGGAATGAAGTTGTCAGCGCTCCTTTTCTTCATGTTCGTGTCGTCCATACAACTGACTCTTCACAGGCAACCTTGCAGTCCAACATTCATCACAGCACGTAACGCCATTATCGACGCCGATCTTGCCTTGACAGGAGGAGCGAACAAATGTCTGCTCTGGAAAGGCTTCGCCAAGCGTGGTCTTGGATCTGCTGCTGCCCAAGGAAGTGGAAGCAACAACCGCGTCGAGAGCTACACGCTGCCATCTGGATGCTAGATTCAAACTCCTAGAAAGGTCAGCGCTTGATCTTGAATGGGATATTTATGATAGCTTCACATTTGTGGAATTTCTTGTTGCACTTTTCGGGGTGTCTATTCTAGATCGAGGATTTCATGATGTTATGATATGCCTGGAAATCGTACAAAAACTCAACCTTGAACATGGGGTCTTTCCACATCGACGAACTGCCCTTATCATGGTTCACAGAAAATGTATCGTCTGCGTGTTCAAGAAATTTGTAAGTGATCTTCCTCGTCCTTAGGTCCGAAATCAAAATCCTGCCTACACACTTGTTCCCAGTGAGGCTTCTTCCTGACGTATCTCCAAAGATCGTACGGGGGTACAGACAAGTAATGCTGATTAATAAGGTCCTGGGATCTTCGCCTCTTTTACCCGAAGTGACCTCTTATCTCCGAGCTGACGTTATACCCGAGTGGCCACAAACTATCCATCGTCAAATATCATCGTCCTACCAACTTTCATTCTACATCTGATTATCTTGAGACAAAGAAGCATCCACTCTTGGGGATACTTGCTTGAAACATGGAGTCAACAGTCCAAATGGAGATAGATAATCTGACCCCATCTTCTTTTAAGAATGGCAAGCCTGTAAGCTCCTCCTTTAAACCTCCAATCCGAACCCGGAACCGGAAACCACTGTCATGTAATCACTGCCGCCAACAAAAGATCAAATGTAACCGCGAGAAGCCGTGTGATAGCTGCACTCGTTATCATCGCGATTGCAGCTATGGTCCGGGATCAAGTCGGCAAGATCGGAGACGAAGCTCCTCAAATGACCAGGACAAGAGCATAAACTCCATGAAATCAAGAGACGATGATCAATCCATTAGCGGTAGCGAGAACAACATTCATATTCAAGTCTTGGCTCATGGGAACCCATTTCCGGTTCCGTCATCGGGCTCGTCTCCGGGACAAGACCAGTGGCTCACCAGCGGACAAGGTCAAAATGACAAGTCGCGGGGAAACAGAGTCGGATATGCGAGTTACAAGGATAAGAACGTCAAGTTCAAGGGTCCATCGCATTGGGCTTCGATAACCAGTAAAGTAAGGATACTAGTGAACTGTTATTTTATGAAGGCTAATATCACGAGTTCGACGATCTGGAACCGTTCATGTTTGGTTGTAGCCCAGCCTTTAAAGAAACGTCCAAGCGACTGAAAGAGTGTAAGCGGTTCTACTCAAGCCGAACGAAGCGAAACAGGAATTTTCCGTTCCTCCACGGCAGTCATAGCCACTTCCAACCCCCGGAATCCATTTTGTCAATCTTGCCAGATCGGCAGGTCACTAAATCGTTCATCAACAATTATCTGTTCACATTCGAGACAACGCATCGTCTCCTCCATATCCCGACGTTCAAGAAGGAACTAGAAGAGATATGGACAACTCCAACTCAAATATGCTCCGCATGGGCTTCCCAACTCATGATGATGCTCGCGCTCGGATGTCCTCGCGCGAAACGAGTCGAAGAAATCGAGATGGTTGACGGATTTCTCGATGCTGCTGAATTCTATCTGAGCGAATCTTCATTCATGTACAAACCTAACCTGGTGACTCTTAGGGCCATGTGTATGATGGCAATTGCTAAGCATATCGACATCGTCGCTTTCGACGATTCGGATGGACTTTGGAGTTTTATGGGCGTCATCCAGCGATTGGCGATGTCCATCGGCCTCCACCAAGACCCGAATCACTTCGAGGATATGCCCTTGTTCGAAATGGAAATGAGAAAGCGACTCTGGACGACGATTATTTGTCTGGATGTCCAAATGTGCATGGAATCTGGCATGCCAATCCTTCTCGCCTCGCCAGACTTCATGTGCCCTCCACCCAGGAACTTTGATGACGACGATCTTTCGGCGTCAACAGATTTTCCCTCGACCTTTGAATCTGCGACTGTGTTTACAGAATCCTCACACCAATATCTGCTCGCGAAATCATTACCTCTGGCGATCAAAATAAACATTCTCATCAACTCCAACAAGCAGCCGAGTGACGCCCGTACTATTCTATCGTTCAGTACCCAAGTCAAGGTTTTCCTGAAAGAATCTCAAAGGATGTTCGACACGGCTTCCGTAAAGCATCCAGAATGCCCTTGGATCTTCCATCAAAGAACAGCGACCGAGGTCTTCTTCCGTCGTCTCCTCCTAGCTCTCCACCGCGAGCAGTCTCTTGCCCCTGACTCGATCTCCCTTCAACCCGAATCCTACTTCACATCCTTGGAATGCTCATACTCTCTCATAATCCTCCAGCGAACTTTCTACGAAGACTCCAATGACACCGACAACGAATGGCTCGCCGAGCTTTTCAAAGCCGACTTTCTCATCGCAGCGCTGTACGTCTCTCTCGGATTATGGCAGAATACACTTTCCGACCAGTATACTTTTGGTGTCCAGATGCCTGAGCGTGCAACGGCGAAGATTGCTCTGGAAGCTTGTCTCAATATCTGGGGCAGTAAAATAGCCATTTCGCTGGATCATTTCAAGACGCATTATACTTTGGCAATGGTCCTTGCTGGTATCGAGTCGAGAGAGGTTAACATGGATTTGTTGACTGCAATGGAGAGAGCTGCTACTGCTACCATTTTGACTGTCGAAGAAGCCTTCTCAGGAATGAAGATACAACAAGAATAGTCTGATTGCTTTGAAATGGGTTGTACTGCGGAGTATTGAGGTTCTCAGCTTTAAAGGATCATTCAAAGTCAAGGGCCAAAGCTTAGCCCGTTCATTTATACAGATCGAAATGGTCCCCGAGATCTACAGATTGGTTATCTGTTGGAGCCAGGAATGCAGCTTTGTCTAGGATTGTATGCCACGCTCTCGCTTGTCGTTTTTGGGGCCGATGTCCTCCAATCAGTGTGATCACTGCACGTCAGATTTATGCCAAGTATGTTAACCCCCTTGAGCGACTTAACCCCGAGTGGGTCCCACGAACGTTACTTGGGTGTGTCAAGCTTTGATGCAAATCTCCGTAGTTAGTACAGTGGATTGGCAGATGCAATAAGCAATCATGAGGCTCTCAATGACGACACTAGATACGGATTTATCGGTTTCGGCAAATTCATATTCGGTCTTCATGATGAAGCAGGTGGTACTTGAGTGACTTATCGGAAGCCATTGATGAAGGCTCGAAAAACAGCCGTACAAGCACTCTCAGAGCTGAAAGACTCGACGAATGCTATTCTACTAATCGACCGTTGAAAACATTCGAGGGATATTATCCAGCAACATGACGTCCACAGGATCATCCGCGGAAAGAGTCGAGGCCGGCGTTGAGAAACGCACCCTTCCAATCGCCCCAACAACATCTTTTCCTGAAGGTGGTCGAGATTCATGGCTGGTGGTTTTGGGGAGTTTCGCGGTCATGTTCTTCACTTTCGCTTACATCAATGCTTTTGGGTAAACATGATTTCTCCACACCAATACAAAACAGGAACTTACCATTTCCAACAGAGTCTATGAAGATTACTACCTCAATACAAAATTGCCATCGGAGTCTCCTTCCAACATTGCTTGGATTGGATCGTTGCAACTCTTTTTTCAGTTCTTCGGTGGTTTGGTCTCAGGCCCCATCACTGATATCAACGGCCCTCGAGTATGTGTCTCTCTTAAATCCAATACGCCGTACGAGACTAATGGCTTCAACCAGATCATCCTCATACCTTCCTCGATACTTTTCGTCGCGTCTCTTATGCTGACCAGCATCTGTCATTCGTACTACCAAATCCTACTCGCACAAGGAGTTCTCGGCGGTTTAGCATCCGGACTCGCCTATGCACCGTCTGTGGCCATACTCCAACAATACTTCCTCAAGCGTCGAGCTCTAGCAATGGGTATAGCTTCATCAGGATCTTCTCTTGGTGGGGTAATATTTCCCGTAATACTCAACCGCCTGCTGAATCACAGCTCCCTCGGCTTCAGCTGGACACTTCGCATTCTTGGGTTCCTAGTCCTTGTCCTCTGCATCGTCGCTTGCATAACAGTCGTTCCAAGGAAAGACTTGCCTAGAAGAAAAGGGAATTATTTCGTCTTGAGCGCATGGAAGAAGCCGGGGTATACCATCCAAGTTGCTGGTCTATTCTTTGTTTTCTGGGGAATGTTTACACCTTTCTTTTATCTTCCAACATATGCACGTGAGCATGGTATGGATGTCAACCTGGCTTTATACACCATCGCCATTCTCAACGCTGGGTCTCTCATCGGTCGCTTAATCTCCGGTCCTCTCGTGTCTCATGTCGGACGATTCAATCTACTCGCCTTCTCCTGCTTCGCGTCCGGAATCCTGATATTCAGCTGGCTGCGCATCACCTCTTCTGCACCCATTATCGTGTATTCAGTTCTGTACGGGTTTTGGTCGGGCATCATCATCGCGTTGTTTCCGACGATAATTGCAGCCGTTGCGGAGAGTCCGACTGAAATTGGGAGCTTGATGGGTATGGCGATGGGTGTGTATAGTTTGGCGGGGTTGACTGGTGCGCCTATCACTGGGGCCATTATCGATAGATATGGAGGATTCGAAGAGGCTATCATCTTCAGTGGTAGTGTGGTGATTGGTGGGAGTATACTGATCCTCGCTGTTCGGTGTTGTCTACCCTCTGCAGCAGGTTGGGTTCGTTAAGTCTGTAGTGGATAAGAGATCGGCATATACTTGTATGGGCGAGGGATCAAGAGATTTTCATGGAATTTATTAGGTACCACGGCGCATTTGATTATCACAGTAATTGTATACTTTGTCAAATTCGTCAGCCAGTCTGTTCAAGTCCATTAAGGCTTTGCCGAACAGAATCACAGGGTGAAGATATTGTGTCAGTTGGCTCGTCGTTGTTCTATTCTATCGCCAAAAAATGCAGCATCAACTCTTCCAGAAATGTTCATCTCGTGGCCTAGAGGCTAGAGCCCAGTCCTCCCTTGCCGGAGCAGAGATTTGCGACCTTGCTTTACTCGTCGGAATGAGTTTCACTTTGCCTTCTTCTTCAGGTACAATACCTGAACATTGCAAAAAGCCTTCAATCCTGCAACGCCATTCTCAGCACCAATCCCGCTCTGCTTGTGTCCCGCAAAGGCAGCAGCTGGTAAAAGATCCATGTGAGCATTGACCCACACATTTCCAGCCTCGAGCTGCTTCGCAATTCTAGCTGCTTCATCGAGGTCATTTGACCATACTGAGGCACCGAGACCCATTTCGGTGTTGTTCGCCCGGGCGATCACATCGTCCTCGTCTGTCCAGGGAAGAATAGGGAGGATTGGCCCTTTGAGAAGTCAGCTCAAGTTTCCCATATTTGACTGGGAGCTGAGTTTAAGAGGTCAAAGATGGAAGGAAAACATACCAAACGGCTCCTCTACCACAATTCTCGAATCATCATCCGGGTTATCAATGATTGTGGGATTGATAAAGTATCCATTGGAATCTGGCACCTTTCCACCAACAGCCACTTTCATACCATGTTTCTCGACGTCATCGAAGAAACCTTGTACACGATCGTACTGCATTTCGTTCTGAACAGGTCCGAGGAAGACGCCATCTTCGAAACCTTCGCCTACTTTGAGGGTCTTGGTGTATGCTACCATAGCGTCCCGAAAGGCGGGGTAGATCGATGAGTGGATATAAATTCTTTTGAGAGCCAAGCAGATCTTGATATTGTCAGTTCATAGAGTCTCGCGACGCAAAGGATCTCTGAGGTGTCAGCATACTTGACCAGAGTTCATGAACGCCATCGTTGCAATCGTTGGTGCGACAGTGGCAATATCCACCGACTTGCGGACAATGGCAGGATCATTGCCACCCCTATTTGATAGTTAGTCTGGGTCACAAGTCTTCACGACTGACTCACAGTTCCAATGTAACTCTCTTCAAAGTCTTACTCGCACTCTCCATGATCCTTTTCCCCGTCGCTGTTGATCCAGTGAACGTGATCTTATCGACACCAGCGTGAAGCGTAAGTTGCGGACCCAAGCTATCATCACCAGTCAAGACTTGAATGACACCAGGAGGGAAGAACTTCTGGGCAAGCTCGACAATTTTGATGGCAGTGTACGGGGTGAAAGGCCTGTTGATATTACGTCAGAAATATCATCAAGTAGACTTTTAATGAGATAGCTCACGAAGGCTTGATAATGATCGTGTTTCCAGTAAGAACAGCAGGGGAAATCTTCCCAGCAGCAAGACTCATGGGGAAATTCCAGGGCACGATACCAACTACAACCCCCAGAGGAGTGTATCTTGTGATGACTTGGCGATCTTCCGTATCCTCGGTGATCTCTTCGGGGAGTTCAAAATTGGAGAAGTTGATGATCTGTTTGGAAGTTATGTCGGCCTCAAACATAGCCCATTGAAGCTACCATTTCGATCAGACAGCCTCCCACTTAATGCGGGGCACGTTTTGAGGTCTCACGGGTTTGCCTTGCTCAATAACCAACAGTTTAGCAAATTCGGTGACGTGCTTCGCAATCTCAGCTGACCATCCCTCAAGAGCAGCTTTACGCTCAGCAATTGTCGTCTTCGACCATGTCTTGAAAGCTGTTCTCGCTGCGGCGACTGCTTCGTCGACATCTTGAGATGTGGAAATGGGCAATTCCCAATTCGGCTTCTTGGTTGCTGGATTGATCGCGTGAGTCGTCTTGGATGCTGAAGAAAGTCTGCCATTGATCACGTTGGAGAAGGACGTAAAGTCTATGTCTGAAGTGCTCGATAAGGAGGGCGAGTCTGCTGAGGGAGCCATGGTACTGGAGGTGAAGCAACTTTCAAGATGTCTTTCTCTTAATTTGATAGCTATGATGTCGGCCTAGCTATGTGTATGGGAATGGAAGGATAACGTTCAAGGTATTCCCGAAGAATGAAGAACGAGATTCTGTCTGGCCTTTTCCGTCGCCAGTATATATAGGCTCAAGGGCAGTTTAACCCGAACCCGAATTTGGGATGATCTGACACAACCCTTGTTTAATTGTAGCCAGTCACCAAGAGCCTACCAGTGATGTTCCTGCAGTAAAGTCTTGGCTGCAAGCAGCTAAAGCTCCTCGCGAAATTTCATGTACAGTAAACAAATCTCGGTGTCGGTGTATAAACAATCCAAAGAGAGCCTGTCTTGATGGTGCTCAACCCACAATGCGTGCCAGCGGCACAAGCCTCACATGTCAGCCTAGTCGTCCAATAAATTTACCTGTATCGGTCCAGTCAAAGAGAAAAATTCGAAATAAAACACCTTCTGAATAAGGAATGCACTGCTTATCTCCGGGGCACCTCGCCCACGGTCAGGTCCGAAAATTGGCGGCCGACAGAGGGGTTCTTGATATGGAATACCAGCCAGGTAGCGTTGTAGTGCCTTTTCTGCTGCATAATATCTTACTCATTCAGTTAAAGCAGTCATGCATGATGACAAGATCTGCACCCTAGGTATCCATTGTCCTGCTGACAAAGCGCTGGAACCGGAATCCCGAGTTTTGCTCTCTCTGGAGTGGAACCGGTGGCCTAGAACGCCTTACACTGACGAGATTTCTTTGACTGCAGTCGTAAATGGCTTGTGATAGCAGAGCTCGTCAATGCGATCAAGCGAGGGGCCATTTGAGATGATAGCGGGAGAGTGACTTCACGAAGGTAAGCTCAAGGACTTGGAATATCAAGTGCGGGGTAGTGGGGTAGCCAGTTGCCGCAGCCCAATTCTCAAAAGGGTGACTGAAAATAAGTCAAATGGAAGCCCCCAATAAATAGAATAGCCTTGGAGGCATTAATTATTGTCAGTCATGGACGGTGAATGCCTCTTTGAGCTCTATCATTAGTCCTTTAGAGTAGTCCTTTGTACCGAGGCGTTTGGAACCAAACACCTGCTTATTCAAGTCTAGAAAGCTATAGTTGGAAATTTCCAGGCGAAGAAGATTTCCTTTGTATGTATTCGGAAGTATTTGAGATATTCAGATGTTTGAAATGAAAGTGGGAATATTTACGGCAGCGTATATGCACTATTTTCGCACACAAATAGCTGGGTAATTTTACAAGAAAACCAAGCCCAGCCCAACGTAGTCCTCATGTTGTTAGCACAGATTCATATTTGCTCCTTTCTGTCTGGCTCCGGACCGATTCCAAAGCTTCGACATACTCCAAATCCTCTGTTCCTCGGTCCTCACAGATTCACATCTACGCTAAAATGCTTTAAATCTTGATATCCCAAGTTCAAACAGATTTTGCACGCCTGTGAACGAGGTGAGATATGTTGGCAGCCCTCGAACTCTCGCTAGCTCATCAAAGTGCAGCATAAGTTTCGTCCGGTGCCCCTTCCATTGGTAGTATCGCTCGCGAGGAGACCACTAAAATTTATTATTCTGACATCTCCATCATTCTTCAATGCCACAGCAACTGCTTGCGTAACATACTTGGATATTCTCTTCTACTCATCGCTTCATCTTCACTCGCCAATCCACCCTATGCTCCTTTGTACACACCATCGAAATGCTCATTCGCATCCCCAATCTCACCATCGATTATTTCAAGCGACTTGTCCCTCTTAATCTCATAATTCAAGCACACAACTCCAACAATTTCTTCTTGTCATCATTGTTTATTATCAATTTGTACAAGGTCGAGGTCGGCTCCGTGAATTTGGCGCAAACGCGGACTGTGTACTAAGGAAGTATATACTCTATCTGCGCCAAAGTTTGAACAGGAAGGCGAGGATTACATCGCGTATATACCAAGTCATTATGTTTCGTGCAAGAGTGGGGAGGTCTGACAGGGTGGCGTGTGAGATGGGCTTGTGTGGTGATATTCACCTGAGGGCCGGGAGGCATGTTGATGGTTGTTGGAAAAGAAACTGTCCCTGGCTTCCGCAGATTTGGTATGTTTGGAAGCGACATCTAGGATAATAGCCATCCTCTGCTCATATTGATTGCTATCAACCCAAGAGCTGACCATGGGAAGTCCGCTCATTCGGCGGATTGTGGAGTCATGTGACAACTCCTCGTCTGTATTTGTCTTGGTTTGGCTAACTTGAACGTCCTATATGTGATCGCACATTACAATGTACACAATGATGAGGGTGAGAACGAGACAAGTTCTACTTAGATAAATGATCTAGTGGAAACGTGAGAGCTTGGACGCTGCGACGTCTGGCTCTGTGTTTTGCAACTTTTGCTGAGTGGGTATATTGTTCTCTGAGAAATTGACGTATGAATAGCTCCAATAGATATGTCGCTCATCCTGTAAATACATCTCAGCTGCGCCGATGCCATCAGCCAGCTTGATCCTGAATGCATATGTACTAATTAACACCTCGTCACTCTCCCAAGTATGATTACTACCCCCTCACATTCCCCAACCTCTGGCCCGATGTCCTGAAACTCCTACTCGCATCCATCGCCGGACATATCCACAATTTCTTCCCCCCAGCATCAGTAATCGCATGACTCGTCGCCGCAAAATCGTAAGGCTTCGCATTTACATAGATGTTTTCCCACTTCCCCTTCTCTACGCCATAAATCTCATGTGCGATAGTCAAGTGATCAACTCTCCCAGCTTTCTGTTCGGCATCCCACCATTCCCACGCAGCTCGATGAGCAGGACTGCTATGTGCCCATTTATGGACGTGGTCGATGGATTTGAAGTACATGATAGACAGAGAGTGGGGCTGCGTGCTTGCATTATTGGAGCTGTAGTCTGAGTAGCCGAGGAAGCCGTTTCCGATGGGATCTTTCTCAAGCTCTTTGTACATTTCTTTAGCGTAGGTGCCCATCTCGCGATACTTGGTGTAGAACAGTCCAAGTGGGCTGGGTACATCTCATTAGCGCGATGTTTTGTGGATCATGATGGTTACGTACTGATTGCATCTATTTGAGAGTAAAAGAATGCACATCTCTTGTCCACCAACGCTCTCGCCCACTGGCCTGAACATTCCTTTCTCCCCTATCTGAGATGGTGGAAACACAGCACTCAGTCTCCCATGCTGAACACCTTCCATCAACGGATTCTCAACCACGCCATAAACTTTCAGAACCAATATCGTGACTTTCCAGATTGCAAGTCCAAATGTCGGCAGTAATGCGTAAATGGGACGGATCGGAAGTAAGAGAATTATCAATGACTGAAGCAGTCCTCCCATCAAAAGCCAGTCGCTAATCGTGAAATGCGCACGGATCCGGACACGGCCTTGATTTCCCATCAGAGGATGCGTCGGATGTATCCATCCTCGAGTCGATTCGGAGAGAGGCCGCTGCTCCGTCGGCGCATGGATAGGCGACAACTCCATCGTCAACACCTGTGACCGTCCTGACGACCGATCGACTTTTGAGTTGAGATGGATGCAGGAAGAGAAGATGCTTGACGATAAGAAATGAAGCTGACACCACAGATAACCTTCCGCGGCACAGCTTTCTTGTCCGTCCGTGGGTAGTGTCGATCAAGCACGAGCCACTGCGCGGCCTTGAACCCCCAAATGAGTTAAAATTGACGACAGGGAGCCAGCGCATCTGTCTCCATATGGCCTCATAGCGCAGGTAGTACAGATGATGACGATCCAGTTTCCGCACAGCGAATCCGGATTTCGTAAATTCTGCGCAGACGCGCTGAGCGCACACTCAGCAAAATAAGCTTTCATTAAATCCTCCTTATGCATGCAGGTCTGTCTGCAGCAGCCAATTCTTGGCTGCAACGTTTTCATCGTGGGGCGTTGGCGTTGGCGCCGGAAAAGGAAATCGGCTAGCTGAATGCGGATGTGTGTCGTCTTGGGGGCGTGAAAGGGGTACCGAGGTTTGTCAAGATCATTGTTTTCTTCTGTTCGCATTCGATGCCTTTCAGAAAATCCGAGTCACAAAAATCTGTCCACGATAGAGGCTTTGGTAAGATTACAGTTGGGGGCAGCCAATTTGGGGGCGCTCAGAAGGTTCTCCGCATTTCCCGGCTGTCCAGGATCCTCTTATCAGCTCGATTTCCACATCTCGTTTGGTGAACATCTCCAAAACGGCAGCTTTAACAATGTCAGATGAGAGACGTCTTCTTAGTTTGAGATATCTATGCTTCGACATGTATCCAGAGCCCATGTTTTGGTGTGTACAAATTTCTGCGATGACGAATCTTGCGAGGAAAGAGCCGTGGGGAATTCGAATAACATTTTTCCCACAATCTATTGCTGCGCATTTTCTAGTAATGGCGTGACTTCAATACTCTATGACTGTTAAACAAATGTCAACGGTAGGCAGAAATTCAATTTTGGAGATCCTTCAACATAGCGAGTAGCATGGTCTGTTGTTGAGTAGAATACAAGCTCAGCTTTGGAAATTGTTAGATTCGGGGCCATTTTTAGACCCTACCATATTCTCGAGGCCACTTATTGTTCATTGGGAATATGTCTAGAGCGGTTTCCTTGTCTTACGGTCACTGTTTTTAGATGGCACTCGGAAAAGTAACTTGGTGCTTGTTTCCTCGTTTCGGATTTGGGCTCCTACCTCGGCCGCTAGCGCTTAAAGTCAATATTTACTTCGGAACCTAATCGGGAATTGCCTCAAGCGCCTGCTCGTCTTCCAGCAAAAGCCTTTCAGTTGACGCATCACTGGTGTAATTCAGCAAACTATCATTCCAGCATCATTTGCATCGTGGCCGGTCCTAAATAGCCACCACTCTTCTCTATCTGCCGCAACTTTCAGGGGATTTTCAACTTCAAGTATGCTTTAAGATCTCAGTATATCTTTTGGTCACTACTCAACTCTTCGGTGCGATGGACGTATATTCAGTGCCGACTTGTGTTTCTTTTTTGGATTTCTAAGATTGCCCGCCCAAAATATTACCAAAGAAGACTCAGCCACTATGTACGAAGGTTTTTGTAGGGATCAAAGTAAACCTACACTGTATCATCGTCAGACCTCTCGATAGAAATGGTTCGGAAGCATCAGTCGCACATTCGGAGGAGGTCAACTCAAATTCCGCGAACTCAGTCCTTCGGTACTCAGAAAGAAGCGCACCATTCAAGCAATAGATGTAATTACTGACAGCTATGTATAGCCAAGCTGTCGCACAAGGTGATGGAATACTTGCTGACTGGCTGCTTGTCCACGGAGCAGACCCAAACCGTCAGAACGATCTTCTTAGCGCTCTCCTGGTTTTACCGACCTATCCTAAGTCCTTTCATATGGAGAAGTCTCTAATTAAGTACGGAGCGAGTCTAAATGAGACAGATACTCTCTGCTGGGTAACATCGAGCAACGATGAAACTGCGAAGCTACTTGAGATGATGCAATATCTGGATGTGGGGGTAAATTTCAACCATATGTAGAGGGTCCCACCGCCCTCGAATGCTTATATAAACTATTCTCTCGGGACAGCATTGCAATATGCCGTGAAAAGAAGAGATTTGAGAAGATCGGAGCTGTTGCTTGCTTGTGGAGCTGATTGGAATCTCAAAAGCGTCAAGGGATTCACACCTCTCGAGATATTTACACGATATCGATAAGTAGAATCAGTCAGGATACTGGCACTACGAGAACCCCTCCAATCAAGATGAGAAGAACATAGAAGAAGAACTCAAATGTATCGGGGATACTTGGCTTTGTGGGGACAGAGACAAGGAGAACCAAGGCGGCGTCGGATTACGCCGCACTCTATGGGAAATTAGGCGATCACACGTAGTTACCTGCCTCTCTCTTTGCATGTTAGTAGCCTTGGACTGGTGGACCAGGTCGGTATGAAATCCAATACACCCAGGTAGATAGAGGATTAATTCAAGACCGCATCTGTACGATCAGTTTTAAACATATCGGCCATCGACGCGAGTATCAGGAACAGACACTTGAACGTTCGCATTGAGCTATACTTAATCAATGGTTTCATCCTTCCAGAATCCCACCTTGGAAGTTTATGAATCCTGAAGTCAACGCCGCATTGACGAAGCTGACTTGGAGTGTTAGGCGACATATTCACATTGAAAGACTCGTTTTCAAATCAACGACTTTATATCCAGAAAGCCAGCTGCCCGAACATAATTAGAGCCGGCTCCATCTCGATCTCGGAAACAATCGCAGACAAATCCCCCCACAAAAAAGAACGCAAAATCAACGAGAACATTTCAACAGGGACCAGCTGGCGAGAATCGGAAACAGCAAAACACATAAAGAAATGCCCAAGCTTCTCATCAGCAGATTTGGCGCCGGTCAAGGATCGCCGCATTACTTTTACTTGATATTATGTTTGACAGTCTTATGGTGGTTCAATTCAGCTTCATTGTTGAAAACCACATTGCAGAATCTTCCGTCGTTGTATCGGTATCTGCAAGTCTTCTGTGCGGCTTTGGCCTTGTCAGCGTGCACTTGGTTGTAGTGTCCGGGTCGAGCACTATCTGTGAAGTTCTTTCCGCAGACCTAGCAAGGTGGCATGTTGTCAGTCAAAGCACTGGGATTTGACCCTGGTGTGAAAAATGAAGAGTAGATGTGATGGTTGATGCAGACTTTGAATGTCGTTTCTCTTGCTTGGAGGTAGTGTTTCGGATTTTTGTGTTGAGTTTGTGTTGAGGTGTCCGGAGGTTGAAAAACGAATGAGATGTTTGATTAGAATTTATATTGAGCTATTTGATTAGAAAGAGGAAGCTATCAAATAGAGAGTAGGCATGCCAGCTATTTAGAGATCTTGATCAGTGTAGGCCCTCACTCTTGAATCACAGACTCTCAAGAGATGGACCACGTGCTATGGTGTGATTCTCATGTCAGTTAGAATTACATACATTTTTCTACACTATGAATCACACACTTGGCTCATATCAGTAAAGAAGGTTAAAGGATCCCCTTGACGTGACGACTAAGATTACAAAAAAGTTTGAACGTGCAGCTGAGGATAAAAGCTGAAGAAAAACAAACAGTTAAGTTGAACGAATTAAGGCAATGGCAGAGTCTGTTTCAAGAGGCTCGCGCTCATGATGATAAGCCTGTGCACAAAGTCACACTTGCACGGCAATTCTAAAGTTTTAAGGGAAATGTAGTAACGTCCCCCACCCCCCTTTGGCCCGCCTTTTACACACAAACTCACTACCTTTAACAATTCATAGCTTTATTATTTTCTAATAAATAAGCCGAATTTAAAAAAAACGTATTATTTTTAATTATATCTCTTAGAAAATAATAATTTTAAATAGTTCATATTGCTTAATATTATATAAGGAGTATTTGAAGTTCAAAAAATTTCTCTCATACAAATTTGGTGTGAAAACGATTTTCTTTTTTCTTTTAATAATTTTGACATTTATTAATATAAAATCTTGAAACTTATTATTAAGGTATATTTAATATAGGGTTCTACGATTCTTCAGTTTAAAGCTAATTCTATTAATAATAATTTCTAAATTAAGTAAAATATAAAGTACCATACAAATAGTTTGTATGAGAGAAATTAATTACTTAATTAAAATATAACTACTAATATAATAGTCCCAAGCTTTTGAAGACATTGAGATTCATATACAATATTTATTTAGTTTTAATTTTATAGGATTATATTCATCGTAAAAGAATTTATTAGTAANT
>JAFJYH010000553.1:0-16343 GCA_017365405.1 Cadophora malorum | reverse complement strand
GGATGAGGGGACGGGGTGTTGGGGGTGTTTGGTTTGTTATGGGTATGTGGTTAGTGGGTGATTGGTTGATTTTGGGGGATGTTGTGATGCGGTGATGTGGTGATGTGGTGATGTGATGGCGTTTTGTAGGATATTCTTGGAGGATCGGACCACTTGGGTGTGTCTGACGTAGTGAGATTCTAATCAAGAATCAGTTCCATGTTGAGAATCTGGTGAAACCACGATCTAGATGGACACTCTTCCCATCTGGAAGTATGAGCATTTCTTACGGCCTTTGACTTCTGTTTAAAGCAGATGATTTTTTATTTATCTTTATTCTGTAGAATGTTAAATTTAGGTTTATAATAGTGATTTTAGACCTTTTGATTTCTCCAAGTCGAAGATTGGGGACAGTTACTACCTAGGAAGTTTGACATTGATTACCCAACCGATGATGTTGCCATCTTAATTACATTGGACTTTGACTTTGAGACTTTTGGAGATACGAGATCGTCTTTGTTGTTATTCGCTAACTAGCTCCGGCGCGGACGTCGCTAAATTTATTGATGGATCCTCATATAGCCGATGGGGGGGAAGTTTCAAAACTGACCTCGTACGACATCACTTTTGTCATGCGTTGTACTATCACATGTCTCCTCTGAATACCTACCGTCTGGGACTTTAAATAAGGATGCATCAGCGAGACCTGTGGAAATGGTTCCGTACGACCCCAGAAAAAAGCAGAATAATAAAATTTGATGCATTTAATGTCTCGCAGCTAGTGTTCCCAGTAGTGTATACAGTATAAAGTGTATTCCCCAATTCAGTGAGATCAGTATAACTACGGGAGTATTCGTGTCAAATTCTACATGGAATATCACTGTCCCGCATACTGATGTACTTAAAGCGGGGTAAATCTAAGTCTATTTTAATCACGAGAGTTCAATTCTTACCTTTCTATGTATTGTTCTTATTCACATTAAGATATGTCCCGTCTGTCCCAAGACTATCCGGATATGGCAGTGATATAGATATTTTTATACGGTACGAAGTACGCATCAAGTCGTCAGAATACGACGCTAGTAATACCCAAACTGCACTCGTGGGAACACTGCTCGCGGCTACCTCGCAACGGACGGCATTGCCAAGAGGCATGATCACCGATGACCGATCACCGCAGTCACTTTAGAGAGGAGAGTTTTGAGGTTGGGTGAGTACTTTCAATTCTTTGTTCCAGCAAAGCTACCCACCAACCATCTTCTAATCCAAGATTGCCGTACTTCTAAGCATAGTTCTGTTATCCACTACTTGAAGTACTCCATCTTCACCATCATATCCTTACTGTCGCCCATACTGTGGCATTTCTCCAGCGCAGCCTTGGCTTCAGGCTTCTGGTAAGCAGCCCCTGCCTCCTAGAATGGGACATCAAATCAGTATATTCTCATAATATCACGTGATACATAACCTGGGCGAGAACATACCTCCAAGCTGTCCCAGCCAACGAGCGCAATACCAGCCTTTGGCCCATCTCCAACGGTTCGTCCACCCCAGCTCTCCTTACCGATAATGGCCATCAGATCTTCCCAAGCTTTTCTCGCCTCTGGACCCTTCGACTCATCGACTCCTGTCATGCGCGAGAACTGGGTGAAGGCCTTTGGTGTAGAATCCTTCGGGAACTCGGCGCACTCAAAGATAGCATGCTTGGGGATCTCTCCGCCTGACTTCTCGGCGTACCTCTTAGCCCCCTCCTTTGCGAAATCCGAATCTGCGAAGGCCTTCTCGTCTTCCAAGGTTGCGAAGGCTGTGATGCAGAAGTCAGTGAGACCAGACGCGGGTAGGAATCAGGAGAATCGCACCGATTGTTTGCAGGAACTTAAATTCTGTCACTGCAGCTCCATCTTCAGCTACGACTGGACCTCCCGAGACTCCGAGGACCATTGGGAGAGCTGTCATCTGCGCGGCGATGGTTGGCCAGTTTGCCAAGAATTCATCCTTGTGTGCCTGAGGAATGGCAGGCATGACGACTGCGAGGTAAGGCATTTTGATGGATTGTACTAGAAACCGGTTCTATCGTTTTGAAGTTATGGGCTTGTTGTAGTTATTGCTATTGTTCGTGAGTTGTGAGATGAGATGAGATGAGATGAGATGAGATGGAGAGGAGATCCGAGGTGGGAGCTCTCGATCATTTATATAAAATGCCAAACTCTTGGAATTTCGGTCTTCGGTGACAAGAAAACTAATTCCTCGGATATCTGGAGTTTTGCGAGACCGTTATGCATAAATTGTATAGATCCTCCAAGTCCGTTGACCTTCCTTGAAACAGTCTGAGCCTCGGATTCGTACTCGGAACCATGCCGGATGCGCGTAACTTGTCGGTCCGGTCCGTCGGGATTGGCTGGAGAAAGCTGAGCTCCCCATATTATGCAGTACCATCTTGACGTGGAATGTTTAAGATAGTTGAAGTGTGGAAAATTGATTGATCGGAGCTTATGAAGATGTTTCTGGATGTCTAGAGCTTCAGCTGTCAGCAGGAGCGGCCATCGGATTACATAATCTAGATACCTATGCCATGGCACCGGACTTAGTATGATACTACATACACGATTTTATGATGATCGAAGCAATTATCATAATGATGGCGAGGATCCCAAAAACAAACTGTCACTGTCAACAAACACAATTGGCAGTCGTTCCCGGAACGGAAGACAATTTCTAAGCGTTTTTGGCTGACGAATGATGCTAAAGATCAAATACTGAAGCAGCTTCGTACCTGATCTGGAGGCTGAAGTCAAAATCGAACGGCACGTCCACAAGGTCCTCCTTGGAAAGGGGCATCATCGAGGAAGGTTTGCCCCGCTTTCCGCTTATGGCATGAATTGACGGCAGCTTAGCGAGGCGGTAAGCGAAAAAATTCAGGGGTAGTCGTGGGTGGAGAGGAAGCCCCAAACTCAAAATACAGATCGTGATCTTTCATTGGATCACAGTGCGCATCGAAATAGATATAAGCTGCCAGCTCGCTCTTTCGGAAGTTTATATTAACCGCATGGTCTCACCGTCAGTTCCATCCGAAGACTGAAGACGCGGCCTTCGGGAATGTCCCACTTGTAGAGTCTCGGCGTGAGCGGATGGTGAGAAGTCCCGAGGTACCGTTCATAAAACGGATAACGCTTTCGAGGTAATAATTTCCTCTGGTGTTAAGGCTTCCAGTACGTACAGAGTGATCAAATTGGTCTGATGTCAGTTTGACAACGTTTTCTCACATGTGATTTTTGCATATAAGATAAAGTTTCTTGCATATCCGCCAGAGGCATCTTTGTTGTCTTCCCCTCGTACACTTCTTTTTAAGCCAGGATCTTGCTTCGTCTTAGAGTATAGAGTGCAAATTATTGGTGTAGCCGTACGTCGAAGAGCAACTATGACATCAACACCTTGATTACCTTCGTCTTATTTCCTCGCAGAGAGCAAAGTACTCTCTCACCTGGTGGCATGCGATGGGTCATCGAAGACCCGAAGGCCGGAAGTCCCGCTCTGAGGTGCTCGATAGTCACTTCGAAACTTCTCCGATGGGTTGCGAATCCTCTTTGGTAGGATGTTCAAGGCAGTGTGCTATCTGTCGCACATTAGATGCCATCGAGTTGAGAGTCTCTGCTCTTTTCAGTCCGCATGCTTCTGTACACGCCTATTATTGTCAGCGAAAAGTCGGTCGCCTGTTGTATGAATCTGGTAACAGAACATACCGTGTTTGCGTGTCTGATGTTGTTTTGTTCAGCTCTGTCGTCGTTTCCATTCCGATGGGTGTGGTATGCGCCTACAGCAGAAAGAGCTGTCAGAATGGATTCGCGCTCAAATGACTTGGATACTCACAATATCTCACTGTGACATCCACATGATTGTCGATCCACTCTTCAACTCGATCTGCTGGCAATCCGCGTGTATTTGAGTCTGACATTGTGGATGAGACTCTGAGAATCGAGGTCGAAATGTCAGTCGGAGTTTCTATGAGCGAGTCCAAGTGGGAAGCTAGATATGAGAGATGTTGAGTTCAAGTGGGAAGGTAGTGAGTAGCCGTGTCATCCTTCCAGGACAAGAGCACTGTAACGGGCGACGCAGGAGCTGCAAACACCAAGCACCCGCGCATGCAAGAATCCAGACCTTGGAAACCTCTGTGGCGCTTAGTAACACCACTAGGAGTTGAGATTAATTGTCAGACAACGGCGGATACTTCCTTTCTCATCCCTGTGCAGGAGATGGCGTTTCGTCGATGTTGATTTGAGTGACAGAGTAGCAAGTAAGAAGCAGACATTTGGTGGACGTGGGCTAGGAAATCGTCAAATGTGATGATCTAGCTAGATACGTCGCACTCTAGCGGGGTCAAGCAGGATTGACACTTTATCGTCACACGTCCAATTAATACTTTGATCTCACACCGCTGTACTAGGTTCAGATTTGTACTGTGTCGATTCAATTAAGCATGGGTTTACTCGTAGTTTGGCTTCCGGTAGAGCTGATGCTTGCTGCAAGGCCTTCGTCTGGCTGCTGGCTGCGATTACATCGTGGCCGGGTTACAACTCGATGAGTCCTGCTTGGAAGTCAGTGCTATACGTAAACACACCGACTGGTTCGAAATGCATAACTCTCTCTACCAGGTACTGAAGTTTAGGTCCTGCTCAGCTTGGATGACTCAACAACTTTGGCGTTTGAGACGAGTACCCAAGCCCCCCAAGCCCCCAGGGCTTGGCATCCTTCTGTTTATACTAGACAACACAAGGGTAGTATCGGGCGAGTAAGTCAAAGCACTCCTACGCTCCGGTTAAAGTACCATTATCATGTTTATTGCCCTTACTCGCTGAAAACTCGATAAACCCTCTGCTTATAAGCTACATAGTAGTAGAGCTTTCCATTAGGAACACTCAAACGATACGCTCGGATGACTTGACATCTCTGTTTATCTTGCTTGCATATTTTTCGACGGATGCTCATCCGTTTTCCGCGATGAGTGAAAATGGCGTTTCAGATTAGCTCACCGGTGGCAAGGATAAAAACTTGTTGAGCTTCGATTCTGGTGCGAAGGACGTAGCAATAAGGGCGTAGACTGCACGAGGGCTCATGCATCTCACTCAAAGGGGACGTTGAGGAGATCAGCTATGCCGATCATCGTACGATCTACTGTTTTGTGAAAGCATTCAGTTCAGCAAAAGATATTTTATTTTTGAACGGCGTTCTCGGCCAAGAGTGGCTGGGATTGAGAAATTCTGTTGTTTTGTGTCACGTCAGAGCTTGGGGAAATTTCAGTCTCTCTCTACGCTCCGCAACTATTCCTTCTCAAGACCTCTAATCTCGCTCGTCACTCGACAAAAGGATGCCTAATCTTTCTCTTGTTCTTAATACGCCATCTATTGATTCTTCTGGATTTACTCCAGGGGTATTTTGGGTCAAATGTGCTCGGTGTGCTATCCGCACGAGCCACTTCGGACGGCAGGCAAATTAGAATAGGGCACGATAAGCACCATTCCCTGCGAATGCAACGCCGTGTACCCTATCTAAGGTCTCCGGCATAATTTTGCTATCTGCATGTGAAAATTTAATTCTCGAAGTGGCTGGCTGGATGGTCCTCTCCGGGATCGTGATAATGGTGCTACCTCAGCCAATCATTAGCAAATTTTGGCGAGGAAGTGCGACCTCGGGGTAGTGACGACGCAAGATTTTACCTTTCCTTGACTAGGACATAGTTTGTATTCCTTCCAAGTAAATCTACCTTGTGTAAGCCTGGAACCTTCCATTGGTCTAGTTGTTCTTTGGACTGGTTTCTCTCCTCATCAACTCAGACCCTTGAACATTTGTTATCCTCAGACGCGTTCTTCATCTTCGAGAGATCACCCAACTTGACCTCGCGACATTAAGAATGGCTTTGAAACAGAGGCCAGTACTCCAGGATCCAGGCTACGACTCTGTTCGCGAGATCTGTGCTTCTCTTGGATACAAATCAGAGACGAAAACACACCGACACTTCAAGATCCTGAGTACTAAAACTGCGAACTATCGGAAGCGCTTTGTTGGAGACTCCGCGACCTTAACAGAATTCCCTCTCTCGAACGTCGCTCCAGAAGTTCAAGCGTGTGCGTCAGGTTTTTTGGATCAGCACAGCCACTTGTTCCCCAGTTCCACCGAGGCTATAGCATTCTCCTGGCCGACATACCCTTCAGACAAATCAAAGTATTCACGGTTACTTCGTACTTCACTTCTGCTTCATGCTGATCTGTAGCAGGATACTTTCTGGGGTCGCCAAACTCATGTGCGCTCAGGAGTACTTACGACAGAAGAACGCGAGAGACAAAGCGACGAAAGGAAACGCTAACCATGGCCTTGAGAACCAATCACCATCAGTGGTCGATTCGAATCCTTCGACTTCGATAACGAGCCTTACAGGCAAGCAATTACCCTCTCAAATTCTGAGATGTACTATCGATGGTCCAGCAAAGTAAGACTTCTCGATTAGTGACATAATCTTCGCTTGAGACTAACACAGAGAAAGCAGCGAAAGCGAGAGTGAAGACGATCAAGACATTGAAGAACTGCGAAGGATAATCGGCGTACATCTCAATGACGTGTATCCTCTGAGCCATTCCTTCGACGGCAAGGCCAGCGAGTGGCTGTTCACCGTAAGTCGAGACACCGCTCTATGATTCAGATTACTAACAGATTTTCCACGCCAGTCAGAGAAATGTCCAGACGATGTCGAGCCCTTCGCGTTTCGATACCTCCATGAACACAATCTCTACAACTCGAAAGCGGAAAACATTGACGCGATCCACACGTTTTCCAAAGTTTTGAAGCAGCACCTTTCCGTCGCATGTCCCCCATCTAAAGATCATAAGATCTTCAAGAGGTGTGAGCAGCTTGTACAGAGGGCTACCCGGAAATGGGACGCTGGTGGCTACGGAATACTGACCAGGAAGAATGGCATGATAAGAAAGACGCCGATGTTCGAGCATGCATGGATGCATCATCGCAGGAGATGGATTGATGAAGTATACTCTGGGGTCACAGATGGCTTGCTTGAGATTTCCCCACCTATTCACTCACTGGTATTCATAACATCTGAAATCACCCCGTCGATAGGAACAAAGCGAGTGCGTATTACCACGCCCCCACATTTCCTTCACTGCCGATATAATATGGCTGATGATACCCTTCGTCGCAGGCAGCTGAGGACAACGACGGAGCTCAATCACCGCGAAAGTCCAAGGTACAACCACATCGAAGTCCGATTGAAACAACGACAAACACACAAACATCTGAGAATCATTATCCTACTCAGTCCCTATTACCTGAGTTCACTCAATATGGTAGCACCAGAGCTCCTGAAGCAACAATGATCAACCTTTCCCCAGGAGCTCAAACCCAGCATTGGTTCCAATTCAGTCCTGACAATACGCCATCTCCAGCAGTACCTGCGGACGATCCTTGGGAAATACCATCAGAATTGAACATCAGTTCAACTGGGGAAAATATACTAGACGAAGTTTCTCCGTTGTGTCAGTCTTCAGCTGGTACCAACTTGGGGTTTTCCGGACCAGCTGGATCCAATTTTTATGCTCCTTACAATATCGACTCCCCACCGGCGGTGAAGACTGAACCCTTTTCTCCGGCTTCCCATAGAGACGAGATGCTATACGACGGATTACCGGCGACTGCTCAAAGAACTGGCTCTGTTCCCTCCCAAGCCCAATCTGTCACCATCAATCTGACCACACCAATTGCTGAAAGGCCCAAGCTGTACTTCGCCATCGAAAACTCTAGAGGTATGCCAGACACCTCGCCGTCGCAACTGGTTTCCGGCCCAACCTTTCGAGACTCCTCACTGCCGGCTTTCTTCGAGCTAGTGGGAAGCAGATCCAACAAGCCTACCCCTTTGCTCACCGACATTACTCTTCGATATACCTGGATCAACCAGAACGCAGTGGTAGCCAACAGACATATTGGCGAAGAAGCATGGGAAGACATCAAAGAAGATGTTCTGGAATTCTTCCGTATGTCGCGTGAAGAAGATAGCGCACGCAAACGTTTTCATGTCTGGGTCAGGGTTGGGGATACCACAAAAGCTGCGAAAAATGCTTCGAGAGATGATATTTGACTTGGAAACGATATTTACTGGTCTGCCAATGGGTTAGGTTCTTCATTTCTTATCTGATTGCCTTTATTAGAGCTATAACTTCGATTTCAATTATGATACTGCATGTTTGATTTGCAAGGTTTTCTCTGTCTTCTAATTATCTTAGTCGGACAGAAAAACGAGGACCGTGACATGTTCAACCGTGTTGATAAAGACTTTGACATTGTCAAGTTTATAAAATATCTTTATTATGAAATAAAGTGTATTAGTAAATGCTGTACCAATAAGCAATATGACAAGTACTGACATATCAGGCGTCTAATAATAGGTAATAAGATATATTTATTTCTAAAAGAATGCAATCGAGGAAGGTAGAAACACCATGTTCGATTCGTTGCCGAATCGCCTACGGAAATCTCCCGAATCCCTATCCTAATCCTAATTTTTTTTTGTAGGTCCTGCGGGTCAATAGTACTGAACAAAAACTTCGTTATTTATACTTATACCATAACTATTTTCCATCATAAAGAAATCTACATAAGCAACAGGATTCCATGTTAAACACAACCTCATGAACAAACCTTAATACGTAAATATTGTTAATCTTAATTCTGGACTTGTTTGTATTGTATGAAATAAGATAATTTAAAACTTGACTATAGTGGAAACAATCCTATAGTCACTTGAATAAAGACCGAACAGGTCGATAGTCCTCCCACAGTTCTGTTAAAACTGCAAAATTAGCCCGCCGTATATCAGAATCCCAAGTATTTAATAAGTTTCTTTACTTTAGAAAAAGGGAAAAACCGGGAATAAGAACCATAGATTGTCGCAACCTTTTCTAAGATGATGAATGGCGAACTCCTTCAGGGCGATGAACTGACCATATCTCGCTTAAATGCGTAAACAATAGCCAACTAACCTGTACAACCAGAACCTGCGAAAGCTTTGCAGATAAGAAACCAAATCTGTGAACTTATTCAGAATTTTAATCGGCTACTCAAAGGTTCATCTAAACCCTGGCCCTTGCCAAAGTGCCGTTTCTAAAGTGCAAGTTGCGTGCCGGCGATGAGTGTTGTTGTACGATCACGTGACCATCTTCTAATCTTGTGTTACCTCCTGCCTTGCTTTGCGCTTCACATACACATTGAGATACAGTACAAATGACATAAGTCCAACTTGCTGTGCTGGAACTGTGCCTGGAAAGGCCCTATTCCATTCATCATCATTCGACATCGATATTACTCAGCATGCGGCGTCGATCCCGGGAGCTTCTGCCGCTAAATGGGATCCCGTATCTTTCAAGACCTTCGGTGTAAATTTGTTCTATATCAGCTCATTAGAAAGCGTGTTACACAGCTCTACTGTTTTGCCAAGTAACATTTCATCAACACAAATCAAGTGCAACAAGCCGGTCCTATAGCACGAGAAGCGCTCACATTTCAATTTTTCCGTTACAATCAAGAATCCAACCCCACTTTTGCCATCATGGAAAGCGCTTTGAATGAAGCTTTCGAGCCAAGTTCCACTATAGCGCCAAGATTTGAAGAGCCTTCAGATAGTAAGAGGATAAAAGATGATGAAGACGGCAAAGCTGCACAAAAGATGGCCAAGAAATCTGAATTGCCAAAATCGTCAACGGCTGCAGCTGTACACTCAACCCCAACGGCATTTCAGGGGAGTGATGCAGGCGACGAAGTTCCCACCCAGCACTCCAATACTTTTGAATATATTTCACATCCTGATATAGAAGTGGATGACGACGTAAGCTCTGAAGTCGTGAAAATCAAGGGACAAGATGACTGACTCCGATGTAGCGAACAGATCATGGTTCGGATACCGATTCGGCTTTGGGTTCTATGCCGGCGTAAGCTCCCGAGACCTACTTGCCCTTATACAGACGTCACTAACTATATTAGGAGTTCCACGGTCTCGCTGCGGTCAAGCGTCTATGAATATATTGAAGGTGGGAGCTTCCTCCTCTGGTTGATGCTCAAGCTGATCAAAATTCAGAGAATGGACGAACATATCATGCTTTCAATGCTGGTAGTGAGTTTGAATGCTGATCCAGTCTCTGTTTGATTTCACGAATAGCAGCTGACAGGGCGCAGAATACATAGGCCCAAATGATGAAATAGAGCAAGAGAGACTAGGTGCGTCGCTACTGGTGGTTCGGATTTTGAACTTTTGAGAATTGATCGCCACCCAGATCTACAGCATCATCTCTTTGTCATGACAATGGACAACAAATTACACCTCGCACCAATTGAGAATCCGCAGCATGTTCTAGATATCGCGACGGGGACCGGCATTTGGGCCATTGAATTTGCTCAACTGTACCCCTCTTCCACCGTCCTTGGAACAGATCTCAGTCCCATTCAACCATCTTTGTATGATTCTCTGAATTCACCTCACCATATATCTCGTCCGCCCCACTGACTCAAATCAGCATTCCCCCAAACTGCCAATTCCGCATCGACGATGCCGAAGAAGAATGGATCTACAACCAGTCCTTCGACTACATCCACGGCCGCGCCCTGGTATCATGCTTTCGTGACCCTCCCTCCGTGATAAAAAGTATCTTCGCCAATCTCAACCCAGGCGGCTATTTTGAGTTCCAAGATCCCATCATGCCCTTGAGATCCATTGATGGTTCCCTTGCGGGCACATCCCTCGATCTATTCCAGAAATCCTGCATGGAAGCCGCGGAAAAACTCGGCCGGCCCTGGACGAACGGCAAGAATTATGGACGGTGGATGAGAGAGGCCGGTTTTGTGGATGTTGTTGAGAAGAGCTATTACTGGGCAACTAACGGTTGGGTGAGGGGACGCCAGAAAAAATTACAGGCCTTGTGGTTGAACGAGAATTTGAAGGAGGGGTTGCCGGCCTGGGGTTTGAGTACGTTGAGTAGAGGGTTGGGGTGGAGTCGGGAGAGGATTGAGGTTTTGATTGCAGCGGCGAGGGAGGATTTGAGCAATCCGAATATTCATGCGTATGCTGAGTGTTACGTTGCTTATGGCAGGAAGCCTCACAATGAGGGAAGCTCTTCCTGAAATTTTGCGGTAAACAGCATTTTTTAATTTATTTCAAGGATCAAGGAGGGGGCTTAGGTAAACATTGAGTATGAATCAATGGAGCGCATTGGAGCCGAATCAGTTTTCCTTAAGAGCATCTGGCGATGTGTCCATGTGCTTGGCGCGGCCCCGAAATTGCTTCCAGGATATTCAAGATAGCTTGATTAGCTTCATGGGTTGAGTTTAAGTGACGAATGTTGACAACTTTGTTCCGAGGATGCGTGACAACCCAAAGCAAGATCGTGGCACCTGTCTCAACCAAAGTTTCCGGAAATGAAGATCAAACAGCGTGAGGCCCAAGCAATACGCCAACCTTTGTTCACGGAGACAGGAATAATTGATCAATTTGGCTATCGTATGGTCGTGTCGAGGTAGGATACGGAGCTGACAGGGGTGTGGCGAAAGTCAGACATCAGTTGTTTGTGTCTCTCCGCTCTCAAGAGAAAGTAAATCTCGTCTGCTTCACTTCGCCTTTCGCGAGAAGGTCAAGAGCTTCTCCATCCATGAGACCCTGGACATAGGCCTTTCCCACAACTTGGAATGTACCTCCATTCGGTCTGAACACAATTGGTGTACTGCAGCCAAAGATAACGGCAATCAAATCTCCAATCCTCGTTTGATTTTCGGGCTCTCCATAGACATTGTCCGGGGCCCAGCCCATGTAGCCTTTCTTCGTAAGCATGAACCTCCTCTTTTGGCAAGTCCTGTCGAAACAAGAGTAGACCTCGGGGAAGTCATACTCTGATGCATCAACAGGTATCTGGTCGGTGAAGTACTCCCCTAGAGTATGATCTCCAATGATAAATTGCTTATTTGCTGCACGCCACTTCTCCCATCTGAAGTAACCACCTTCTTGAGCAGCTAACCAGGTCCACCCATTTCGCTTGAATTAGGGTTCGTCTGCTCGGAAGGTCGCAGGAAGATGCAGTATAGCCGCATGGCGTTGTTCAGCTTTCCGACCATGGCAGACTCTGTCCGCTACCAGAGTCCGGTAAAGCGCTGCGGAGGTCTCTTTGAAACTACCGTAGATGTTATCATTGTTGTAGTGTTGTACAGTACTCTTGTCCCATGCGAAGTATCCCCGTCCACGAGCGGTAAGGCTAGATTTGCTATCCAAAATGAGTCCACTACATACGAGGCGCCGATCGTCACCGAATTGAAAATCACAGGCTATGTCGCCGCTCGCCTTGTACGGGGTGTATTCCGAGGCATTTGGTAATGCTGGTCCCCAGAGAGCATTCTCGATCCTAGCAAGACTTACACGGCCTCTCATCTGCCAATCCGGAACCCGTGATGGTGTCTCAGCAGGTCCCCAGATTCCGCCTTCTCGAATAGTGTCTAAGTTTCCGTAGGATCGAATGAACGCCTTTGCGGCTTCCGTGTATACTTCTTCGGGGGACATATTTTAGTTCGGGGCCAGCTGCGCAGTGACGCTCGGGTGCATCAGCCCAGCTAACCCATACACAATGTCACGAGCGTCTCGACACTCGGCCAAATTCGCAATATCCAGAATCTTCCAAAAAGCTCAAAGACGCATCTCCAGCTTCATTGTGCTCGCCAAGTGGCCACAATTCTCTAAATGAAAACTTGTCACGGACCAGTCTTGGTGCACTGTCGAGCGACTCAGCGCAATCAAATCATGACTGAGGAGTCTATTTTTCAACAGCATAGGTGCTCTTGTAGGACCCCAATCCTAGCACAGAAGGACTTCCAGGTGATGCTACAGGTCCCTGATCGTACCACCATGGAAGATTCGCCCATGATGATCTCCTGGATTATCCAGAGCTGGTACCAATATGGCCTCTCCATGAAGTCTCTCGGCGCTAGCCAGTACCCCGTGCCCAGATACGCAGGATTATCGCGAAGTTCGCTTTCCAGTTCGGTACCAGAACCGGCTCTTCCATACTGGGACAGCTCTTCAATCAGTTCGATCGCACTTCCGCTTGCATTGTCCTCCTCTCCAATCCAGGCCACAAGAAGACATGCTTTTCTGTAGATGTCCCTCATCCTCTCTACCTGGACACCCCTTTCTCGACGTCTTCTTGGTGGATGGAGATTGCGTCAACCCAGAGCTTGAAGTCCCCTTCAAACTCTGACTGCTGGGAGAATTGTCGTAGAGCTTCCGCCAAGTTTCGCGTGATATGGACCTTATGTCCGTTGACTTCGATATTTTGAGGTTCAAGGTCGTCTCCTCATACGTAAGATAATGCGACATAGTCTCCCCACGTAAATCGCGACCAGTTTGGAGCCACTCTATTGCTTCGTGGTTGGCTCAATGCTTCATTCTCTTCCTTCGATCTGAGGATCTCATGCTGGGGAAGCAAAGCGGCCAATGACTCCTGTAATTGACAACGTAGAACAGTAGAGCCTGGAACCTTGGGCAACAGAGTGATCAGCCTGATCTCATCTTTACTCGCGTCCAACGGAGAATAGAAAGCACTCATTATGTCGATGACAGAAGGAAGTCATAAGGGGTCTTTTGGTTTGATATTTATTGCTGGTGCTGATGATCTTTCTACATCGTGAACATTGAAGAAAGGAGGTTCAGCTACTCAGCCAAAATTAACGCTAGCCCCATCAAGCCTTCTACTTGTGCCAAGACCGGGAAGCCGCGAGGGAAGTGATACCCAAAAAGCAGATACCCAGAAAGCAGGGGATATGTGAACCGATCCAGACGACACTGCTATTTACAAAGAAAGGTTAAACACACCTGAATAAGACCGGGTAAACTTAATCTTCAGACCAAATATCTCGTAAATACCTGAAGCTCGCTCGCCAAATATAGAATTCTGCCATTCTCACCGCCTTGAAAATCAGATTAGATCTTCCCGCTCAATCTGATAAGATTTCCCGCATCTCAACGTCAATCTTGTACCACGTCGCCCTGTCTCTCTCCATGCTACCACTTTACATCTTGCTCACATGCCTGATCTCCTACGCATGGGGACGGCCATCAGACCCCTCCGAATTTTGCTTCGGAGGCTGTGAACTCGCTCTCGGGATCTTCAAGTTTAACGAAACCTCATCCACCCCTGCAGATCCCTCAACATTAAGAGCTAAGAATGGCTGTGATAATGAGTTGCGGATTCGGTCTTTGTATTTGTGTTTGAGCATGTATTGTACGGTTGATGAGAGGGTGAGAGGGTTGGGTGGCATGGATGAGACGTGTCAGAGGCGGTCGAATGTCACAATCCCACCATTTTCTATTGTTGATGGGTATTCGGATGAGGATGTCGATGCGTTGAGACATCTCCACCAGGAGGAGATTCCTAAGGGGAAAGATTTCGTGCTAAATGAAGTCGCTGTTCCTTCGAAAGAGGTTTTCAACTTGGCTTTTGATACTCTGGTAGGCCCCCACTTTCATGGACTTGATTACACGTGATGAAGTGCTGATTTGAGGATGGTAGGATGCTGTATATTTTGAGACTCGGATTCATAACGTTTATGGGTAAGTGCTTTCAGTAATTCTAGCTGAGATCGACCACAGCTGAAAACAATCTAGTTGCGCCATGTACTATTTTTGGGTCATTGTCGTAGCCATTGGTCTCTTGTCACATCTCGTTCCCTACCTTTTGAATTTCCAAATTCACGACAGAAAATGGCAATCACTGCCGAGCGATGATATCGATGGAACAGAAGATCAAAGTTACAAGAATCAAAGAAGTATTCTTGATACTCCGTACACTCTGCTCAAGAGATATATCACCGTCCCCGCAACATTCGGCTACAAGCGATCTCAAAACATCGGGTGGTGTACGATTCCCACTCGCGTCCAGAGTCTTACAATCGGAGCATTCATTCTTATCAACATCATACTCTGCTCCTGCAGCTACAGAGTCTTCCCCAATAACATATAGTATGTATCTCCTGCCCTACCTATCGCCATTCCTACCACCTTGCCCCTCTCCTACGAGCCCTCGCTAAAACAACCACAAGTTGGCCTCGAGTCTACGACCAAGGCCTCCGCTACTTCGCCGATCGAACCGGAGTTATCTCAACCGCGAATCTACCCCTGATATGGCTATTTGGGATCCGAAATAACGCCCTAATGTGGCTGACCGGGTGGGATTTCGCTACGTACAATAATTTCCATCGTTGGGTTGCGAGAGTGTCGACGTTCGAGGCAGTGTTGCATTCACTTGCGTATACTGTTATGATTGTTGCTGGTAGGTTCACTGATTTTCTTGGCTGCTTTCTATCTCTCAATACATGTATTGAAAATACTTTACTAACGCGGTCGTGTAGGAGAAGGATCCATATCTGAAGCATGGACTTACTACCTCACTTATTATCAGCAGAAGTATTTCGTCAATGGTGTCCTGGTAAGACCCAACCCCAAATATTCTAGCTCAAAAGTCGAGCGAAGCGATCTAATGTAACAAATTTAAGGCTACCATTTTCATGGTCGGAATCCTTGTCGCCTCAGTTTACCCACTTCGCCGCAATTTCTACGAGATCTTCCTCTGGCTCCACATCATCCTCTCCATCCTCGTCATCATAACCATGTACTAGTACGTCCGTCTGACTTCCCTCTCTCTCCCTTTTTCCACCCCATCCAAAACCACACACTAACTCCCCCTCCTTTCTTAGCCACGTCGAAATCTTCCGTGGTTACACCCTCTACATCTACCCCTGCATCCTCATCTGGGCTCTCGACCGCCTCCTCCGCCTCCTCCGAATCCTCTCATTCAACCGCCTTTTCTGGACCACCAGTGCAAGCATAACCTACTCTCCCACCTCCAACATCGTGCGACTCTCCGTCCCATACACAACAGCATACATCAAGCCCAGACCGGGGACATTCTATTACGTGTATGTCCTGGATAGTTGGCGGTTCTGGGAGAATCATCCGTTTACTTTGGGTTATGCTACACCCGAGCAAGCCGTATCCCAGGCACATGTACACTCGCCTTTAGCCTCTCCTTCGTCGTCGATGTCGCTGGGGACGATAAGTCCGCCACGACGAGCGCCTTCACCTCCCGAAAACCACACGATACCCACATATACACCAACCTCAACCTCCTCAATCTTCCCTCCCGAATCCGCACACCTCCTCCCACCATCCTCTCCCCAATCTTCCTCATCCCCGCACTCCAACCCGGGCACACTAACCTTCCTAATCCGCCCCTACTCAGGCTTCACAGCCCGCCTACGGACCTCCTGCCTCACCTCTCCAT
>JAFJYH010000552.1:0-16584 GCA_017365405.1 Cadophora malorum | reverse complement strand
GAGGGAGGGCAGTTGTCGAGTTGAGGAATATGCTTGGTGTGCAGAGTCTGCAAGCGAGACAGCTTGTCCAACAGTCCACGCCATTTCGAAGTCTCATTTTGAAGTATAGACGGAAGGCGGTTCTGGTCTTTAGTCCTGGTTTGGATATGGATGAGAATACAGATGAGAAAGTTAAAGAGTACGCGGAGAGTTTGGGATTTGAAGACGTTTTCACGCCGTGAGATTATTATACTGTGTGGCCGAATCTCGCACCAGCGGGATACAACCCTCCTTCTCACAAAACCTCACTGCAGGCAAAGCGCCTCTACAATGGCCGGAATCCAAAGGGACCAGCTGTAGAGATCAAAGCTATCCTCGTATTCGGCCTCCCAGATTTTGGCGAAAAGGGAAAGAAAAAGCTGCGTAACGGGGCAGATAATTGTGATGGAGAAAAGGGAGGCAATAGAGGCCAGATGCCGACTATACTCCTGATCCCGATCTTGAAGTCTCATACTGGTGATCTGAGAATTGAATCGCCGTTTGATGGGAAGAAATGCCTACCGAACGAGGGATTGCAGCAAGCTTGGGCGCCGAAGGTGTGGTTTGATGGTAGCGGGCTTAGGATGGACAGATGTGGGGTATTGAAGGGGGAGGTTGAAGGGGCGTGGTGGAGAGAGTCCGGAATGAAGCTGGATTTGAAGGGGCAGGTTGTGCTTCAGGGGGAGGGCAAGGGGAAGGAGACATAACAAAGCAGTAACGATAAAAAGTCTTGTTTCAAATTCAGTTTATCTTAGATAACTCCTGATGATCTCAATTCGTGTTTGGAATATTTTTGCGAGCCTGAAACCGTGGTGTCTTAATTGAAGCGAGTAAAGAAAGATTGGTGAGAAGGACAACGAATCCAGAAGCGACCAACTCTCATTGATGTCATTTTCTCGGCGCTCAACGGTAGTCAGCTGATATATGCTTAGAACGAAATGAAACTTGTCAGATCTTAGCATGAGTCATGTCTCAATGTCCCGTACGATGTTCAACTCCATACTTCGCGATTCGTAGATGCGTATGCCAAATCCCAGATGACAGCGAATTCTTCCGTTATCAGTGAACTTCCAAGCCCGGCCTATCAGAAGCCCATCGGACCAAGGAGGTCTTTCCTGACTTGATAAACCTCTGCCTCTCTGAGGATGTCCAAAGTACGGCACCAACGGAGATGATCTCAGTGAAGTTGCATCTTGCACTTCTCGCAGAAGTACAAGCCGTTGTTCCGCATCTATGGTCCAAAAGCATCTGACGGCCAGGTTATGGGATGCTAGACCTATGTCAATCAGGTATGGCAAAACGTAATCGCTTGTAACTTCGGAAAAATGAGGTATAAGTGGGGTAAACACAACCCCGCATCGAGACTATTTACTTTGCTAAGCGAGGACAGCATGCCTAATGCTATGAGTCGATAAGAAATTTTCAATTGACTTGTACATTTGCAGTGCTACCAGGATCTCTTTGTTCCACGATGCCATCTACGAAGATCTGAGCAGTGCTTATTCCCGTGACTGCAGCGCGGTGAGGGAGTCCGACTGGATGACTAAGTGTCGTCATTCCTGGTGATCATTTCCAACTTCCAACATAGACGAATTGTCAACATGGCCTCAACATTCTTGACATTACCTAACGACATACTGTTAAAAATATTGAATTCTTGATCCCGGAAAGATCTCCTTAACGTCGCACTCGTTTCAAGTCGACTCGTTGGTCCAGCTCACCGCCTTTTATACAGATCCATCGATTTAGAGCCAGGCTTTCCAATAAGGGCAGAGAACGCGATAAGAGATGATCATACTCACAAGCTTCTACGACTAGTGAACACATTGAATGCAAACTCGCATCTACATTCCTATGTATCACAGCTTTCCATCAAAGTATGGATGCACACTTCGCAACCTCGATTTGGAGACCATGCCAACCTCCTTCGTTTCCTCCCAAACTTCCAAAAGCTGTCTCTTCAGCCTCTGCCATATGAATTTCTTTCCATGCTGGTATCTCCAGTTCGAAAACGCTTCATTTGGATTTTTCCAATGGCAAAGACCGACCACAACGGAGAAAAATCCCAGGATCCACTTGAATCATTGACGGAGTGATGTGGACGCCTTCTCTGCAGTGGCTTCGCATAGAAGGGATATTATTTACCCCTGCTTACACCCAAATGTTCCAAGCGCATCGATCGAGGTCTTCGCCTGTTGCCGACCTCCAATTCCGCACAAGCAGCCAGGAGATCATTGGCTGTCCTCCGGACGTACTTACCTACATCAAAGAATTGAAGCGATCTACACTCGAGATGCTGATGCCATGTGAATCTTCACATGGCTATGCAAAAGGGGTGGAACCGGCCATTCAAGTCGAGCAATCGGAGTGCACTCCGAGACTCTCGTACACTTGGAGATGTCACGAGCGACGCAGCTGGATTTCTACCAACTTCACTATTTGGCAGTCTCACAGGATATCCAAAATTGAGAAAGTTGGCCATACTAGACGAGCTTTTGTACGACATAAGCGATGAACTTTCGAGTCAGTTGATGTCCTATCGCCATGTCTCGAAGACCTGCAGCTTTCAATCCTCAATGCTCAGAATGTAAGGAACGGATCCCAACAGACCGCTTCGGCTCGACAGGCTAAGCCAGTTAGCAACTGGGAAAGAACAGCGATTTCCTGCTTTGTGTTTGCGCTGTGTTTCAGCTCTCAGCCTCACGCCCAACTACGGGAAAGTCAACAGCCACAGTGTATCACGACACGGCAAAACCCGTATATTGGGTGGAAGGCCCCTGAACGAGACGCTGAGGCGCTTTATTGATTATCACTCACCAATCATACATAATGTGACTGCTGCACTTGATTTCCGAGGGTGATCAAATGTTCAAACTACTGCGCCAAGGTAATGCGTCCTCCAAAAAGGGGTAGAGGGTGCTCATAAATCAACACACCGGCCCATGACTTTTCAGCATTCAGCTCTTCAAAAAATTATTCCGTGAACTTTGGATCCCGATATTGCGCTTCTATATTCATATCATCTTGACCATGGGTAGGTCTCCGCTTTATTTATATGCTCGAGGCTTATATGTTTCAACGCAGCAGCACCTCGTAGGACGTACGAAGACGCCTGTCTTGAAACGCTCGTTGGCGATGGGAAATACCCTCAGCAATCGCTGGATCCAGACAAGACGGAGATTCGACTGCTCAAAATCCTTAATCGCGGCACATTCGAAGATCTCCTCTTCACGCCAGAAGGTCTTCAACAGTCCGAAGAGGACGCAGACTTCCGACTAGATAATGAACGGACTTTTGTCATTAAGGCAGTCATAGAAGTATATCCTCTTGCATTAGCACCGCCGTATGTTGCATTGTCATACGTCTGGGGGGATCTGAGCGCACCCAGACGCCCTGTCTTTTTGGCCGAAAACCCAGAGGACCACCAGGCCGAGAGTTACTACCTCATCAAAGTGACGGAGAATTTGTTCCAGGCTCTGCGGCAGTTACCACCACTGCGTGAAATCTCTCATATCTGGGCGGACGCTATATGCATTAACCAGGAGGACAATGCGGAAAAGTACTGGCAAGTTAAGCAAATGTGGGAGATTTACCAGTCATCGAAGTTCGTTGTTATGTGGATGGGCTCCGGAAATCCCACGACAAATGCTCTGATGGACTCTATGATGGAGTCCATGCAGCATGAAACAGAGAGGGTAGCCGCGAATGGAGGCGGCAGTTTTGACGAGCTGAGACTCCCAGATACTTTCATGATGCTGGACGAGTTCCAACGACTTACGGAAATGCCGTACTGGACACGGGCGTGGATTCGACAAGAAATCAGCTCCCAAGATCCGAGCCAAATAATTGTTGTCTACGGCAGACGCATGATCTTGTTCCAGGTGCTGCCTTACTTGGTACGAGCCATTACCAATACAGCACAAGAATTGGAGTCTGTTGCGGAGACTCGGCGGACGCCTCGACAGGCCAAGATCTGTCACATCGCCAGAACCAAGTCCTTTAGACTCATGTCCGATGCCCTTGAATCATCATTGAGCGAGAGAGCACGTATCATACACATTATGTACAATTGGGTCCGAAAGATCTACCTCTGGGGTGACGGACTTCAAGCTACGGATCCACGGGATCTGATATACTCTCTTGTGTGGATGACTACATGGCGCCCTGATCAACCTGATTCCATGAAGAGGATGGAACCGAACTACGATCTTCCAGCTCGTGACGTGTACATCAATATGGCAAAGGAATGGCCTCGGATCTGTATGTGGCGCAACGGTTTCGAAAGCGAGTCCTCGAATGACCTTGATCTTCCCTCGTGGGTGCCAGACTGGAGACACCCCATTCACCCTGTCCATCTGCTCAAGCTTCCTCCTTGGCAAGGCAATTCGGAAGGGCAATACTGGGCTGGTAATATGCTTGCGTATAAAGGCGGCTATGAGATCAAACCTACCAGATACTCAGAGGGCCCTAACAACGAATTCAGCGTTCACATGGAGGGCTTCGTGCTCGACACGATCGATGACATGAGCTCGATAATGGTACAAGACTCAGAAGGCTCCAGTCGCGAGATATGCCGACAATTCATTGCTGTCTTGAGCGTCTTGGCAAGGACTTTGCCCAAGAACCTGGTGGACCGACTTGCTCAGGAGCTTGCCAATGTTACTCTGGAAGCTACTCCTTCGGACCTTGCGTCCGTCTGTCGGCGCAACCTCTGGCAACTTCCGATCATGAACGTCGGTATCGTCGATGGATGGCTGAAGCAAGCACCGGAAAGCTACGAACGAGCCTTCGACTTCCTCTCCCACCGAACTCTTCCCGCAGTCCCCAATCCGAGGAAGGAGAGCGACTTGAAGACCACAATCTCAAGATATGCAGACATTGCTGTTGAGGCGTGTCATAATCGTCGCTTTTTTCGAACCAAGAAAGGCTTCCTAGGCCTTGCTTTCCCTAGTGTTCAGCTTGGTGACTCGGTTGTGGTATTTCCAGGTCTCGATGTTCCTTTGATTCTGAGAGGAAAGACTTGTGATGGCTATCAGATCATCAGTGATGCGTATGTCCAGGGGGTTATGGATGGGGAGACCGAGGGCTATGTACGGCCTGGTGGGTTTGAACTTGAGGAATTTCGTATTTTCTAGGAGCGACTGGAGCGTCGGGGCAGCAGGACTGAGCCCGATCTCCTTTTGTAAGTTTGTCGGCTTGGAAATTTACGTCAGCAGAATAATAATATTAAGAATTGTTAATGCTTTTTCATTTCTCAAGTATCAGATCTTTTAAATGCTCGTTGTCGAAGTCATGGGGTTCTTCTGATACATTTCTCTACCAAATGGGTGATTTTCGGTCAATAAGTGACGCAGTGAGCGAGGTAATGATTTTTACCATAACGCTCCTGCCAACCCACCTGTTGTCGTCCTTCGTACAAATTCCGCGAGAGCTCATCCGTCTCAGACTCATCCAAGATAACACTTGAAGCTAGCAACCTTGTCATTGAACTGTTGCGGTCCCAGACCCGGACAGCTGAAATCATTCTGTCCAAGCTGAATGGTTCCCGACTCGCCAGTACAGTCATCTTCACTATGAAAGTTTAGCTCCCATCTTCACTTTCATGGACGAATAGAGTCTCACAGATAAACATCACAGCCATAGATACCGCCCTGGACGACCGGGATCTCAATAAATGTCAGGTTGCTGATTAGTGGTGCCACGTCTTCTGCAGGGAAGGATGCCCAATTATCTGCGAGGTTGTTAGAAATGCCGCCGGGCACGCGCAGCACCAGACAAACATACAGCAGACACCTGGCTCAACGCTCAGGGCAGCACAGAATCCACTTCCTCTAGAGATTCCATACGGGCAAGGGCTGCCAGCTGGGAAAGTCGAGTCTGTGCAAGGATAGATGTCACCGGGTACTTGACGGACAGCATTACTGGGTGCAGCTGAGGCGAAAGTGACAAAAGCCAATGTGGCGAAAGAGGTCGAGAAGCGCATCTTGAGATAAATAATTCTGCTGATGAAACGGAGAAGGGAACCAATGTCGACTAGCGATTTCAATGGAAAGACTTTGCAGAGGCTTAATATATACTTGGTACTTGAGCAGAAGAGGTGTCGCGGCCCGAGCCACGAAGTCCGGTCAGCAATACGGGATGGGAGGAGCTAGGCTCTGGCGATGCAACGTGAACACTGGTGGCGAGGGATAAGTGATACGAGATGCTCCGTGATTATTAAGAGCTGGTGCAGCAAGGAACACGAGCTGCAAAACTCAAGGACGTTGAATTGGTAAGTAGTGTGTGCACACAGTGGTGATCGACTTCTCGATTCGGCAACTGTAGTAGAGACTTCGTCTTGAAGTGCTCGAAGACGGTGACCCGGAACCCAAGCTAGAATCCATCGATGCATGCACCTCAAATGGTTGATATATGCCTCACTTGACATTTGAAGGATGGTTGTGGCTTGCCCAACCGAATTTTGCCAGCAGCAGCAACCAAGAGAAGATCATAAGAGCCACAATTCTCGAAGTGAATCCAGATCGAACAGCCGACTTTCTTCTCCCCTGTGTTTAAGCCTTTGGCTGATGGAAACCTTCTTTCTACGTACTAATGCACTTCAACCATCAGCATACTTCTTCTCTCAACGAATGTAGATTTGAAGTCACCTCGAAAATAATCCTTGTCCCATGCTTTGAACATTTAGCCACCGGCAGCTACATGCAAGGAGCCCAAAGGGATTAGAAAAAAGTGGTGATATGCAACAAGAATATTTGTCATGCGTTTTACGAGAGGAATAGTTATCAAAACGGAGGTCTCAAACTCCCATATGTACGAAGGGAGCCCACACCATCGGCTGATCTGGAAACCTCTTCGGCATTCCCTCAATCCACCTAGTCTGTTCTCGTAACTTTCTGACAGCATGGTGCAGACCTTCCGCTGCCTTGCTAAAGTCAAGAGCACCAGTTTCGGTAAGCATGGTGTCCCATACCGTCTGTGATATTAGCCCGCTTCTCTCGTCATCCACCTGCCACAAAGTTCCAATTGCCTGTGCAAATCCAGCCATCTGAAAAGCCCCTGTTAGATGGATACCTTCATCTAAGAGATCCAACTCTCTGTTACTAGATGCATGGCAGGCTGAGAGATAGGCTAGTCTTGCATTCGACACTTTGAGAGCTGTGATATTGGCTACCGTCAATGGGTCGGTCTCCCAGTCTGATAATAACAGGGTACTGGCCGACGGATTTGAGAAGTCAACTATGCCGTGGCAGCTGAAGTGCGCTACATTGCAAAGTTGAAGAGCTGGTAGCACGTCCTGTTTGCTTGTCGGACTTTTGAAAACGACTCTTTTGACGGCATCGTTTGAGCTCTTGCCAAGAAGTTCCGAAACTTCTGCATCGGCGAAGAGAAGATCGTTTTGGTTTGGTGTTGACGACATGACTACAAAGACTGCTTCAACTGAAGCTAAATTGATAGGCCTTTGGTTGATCTTTCGAGAGTAACTCAGAGATCGAATTGTTGTTGCGTAAGAAGATATGACCTGGTCCAGGGCATTTTCGTTCGTTTTACCGGAGTGATCTCCTGCAGCATGGAGAGGAAAGATTGACAGAAGTCCCACTGGAATCCACCAGATGTGTGGCCATTTATCTGTTCTTCCGCCAACCCCGAGTTCTGACAAGATTGGACCGACAATACTATTCCAAAGCCAACTCAACAATTCACGCAAAGATTTGTTGGTCTTCTTGCGGCTGACAGGATTGTCGTTCTCCAGTGTCGCGATGAAGTCCTGTGCTTGTTTTAGAACGTCTCTTTGGTGTAAGTCCTTGAGTTGGAAATGCCAGGTCTTGTTTCGCGTAGCGATGAGAGCATCGCTTCTGATTGATGACACATTGATTGTCACTAAAGCCTCGGTCTCTGAGAGGAACCGTACATCTTCTTTCCACGATGCTAGAAAAGCTCTCTTTGTGGTTTCGTCGGAGTGGATTTGCTTCAATATCTCATCGAGTCGCTTCGCAGCCTTGATTCTGCTTTCCATGTCAAGCACTGCACCTTTGGGAAGTTCTGATGCTCTAGTGAGACTGCTAGAAGAACCATCTAGCTGATCCCGAAGTGCTTTAAACTCTGTAGCTAGGCTCGGATCGACTCTCTCTAAATCTCCTGTTTCTAGCCGAGTCTCCAGGAGAAGTGAGTTCATGACCCCACGACTCATCTCCAACGTCTGGATAGCTTCCTCAACATGGCCTCCTGATTCCAAAATAATTGATGCACCAAGGCTTCCAAGTCCAGAGAAGGTGGCTATATTGTCCTGCTGATCAACACGATTGAGAAGGCGAGGACTAATCAAAGGCAGTATTGCGGTGGTCTCTCGGAGAAACATGAGTCCCATGGAGGGATTCTCTGACCACGTCAAGATCATGCCACGATAGCCTGCCGTCACCCGTAGCATAGGTGGTGCAGAATTCAATCTCATAGCTGCCTCGTAGTATTTTCTTGCCTGGTTGAAATCGTAGTACTGCTCCTTCATCTCGTATCGCAATTCGTAGGCTTTCCCCAGATTGTTGAGACACATGGCTCGTGTTGCAAAGTCCCGTGGCATTTGTTCCGCTGCGAGTTCCAGATTCCTGATTGCTTTGCTAAGCAAATCGTGATCGCTGTCAGAGGGACCTTTGACGACATGTCTAAGGAAACAATTTCCCAAATTGACGAGGCAGAGAGAGCAGTGCGGTCCATTATGAGAAATATCCACCGACTCTTGGCAAAACCCGACAGCGTTCTCAAAATCTGTTTCTGAGCCCGTCAGCTCGTAGCGTATTTGTAGGGCGTGGCCCAAGCATGTTAATCTTCCCGCACGGGTCCAGTCTGTCTCTGACGTCTTTTCCAAAGCCTCTTCGTACGAGGTTATCGCTTGATTCAACATCCCAGGATCATCCAGTCGCTCAAACTTCCTGATAAGCACATTCCCTAGTGCTGCTAAGGACGATGCATATTCAGGTCGGTCGTTCAACGATGTTTCTATAGACTCTTCAATCGCTCCTTGTGCAGCATCAAGATCTCCCAATGCCCCCCGAAGCTCAAATCGTGCTTGCAAGGCTGTTCCAAGATTGTGCCAGATATCGGCTACCAAAGACGGGTTTGTTGCGTGTCCTAGTGCTTGCTTGAACAATTCAACAGCTCTATCCAGAACATCCGACGAGCCAACTAGGTCATACCTTCTCAAGAGAGCTTTCCCTAGAGAGTCTTCTGACTGGGCACGAATATTACGCTCGCCCATACTCAGGCTCACGGCGCGTGAGCCGCTTTCGACAGCAAGTGTCAGGTCGACTTCCGACGCCGTTTCCTCGAATTTCATCCGAAGAACATTTGCCTTGCAAGTGAGACATTTCTCGAAGCTTGGATGTTGTGGACTCAACATATCACCTGCCAAAGAAAATAATTCAGACGCCTCGTCTAAGTCGCTGGTATTTCTGTAGAGCTTGAACCGAGACGCCAATGAGCCTCCAAGATTTATGCGCATTCCAGCTAGTCCTGGTAAACCTTGAGTTTGAGCTAGCTCCACGGTAGCCCTTCCACAATTGATGGAGTCTTCCAAATCAGCTGGAGCGTTTCTGGTTGCGTAGCTGGCATAGAGAGCACTTGCATAGTTGTCTAGGAAAAGTGCCTTCTGGGGGTGGTCGTCGTCCGTGGAATACACTGCTTCATGTCCGAAGTCCAAGGCTTCGTCCAAGTCCGAATTTATGTTGCTCATTCCATATCGTGTGATGAGCGCAGCACATAGATTGCAACAGAGTGATGGTCGGTAGACGGGTTGGAGACTAAGCGCCTCTTGATAAGTTTCAATGCAGGAGTCAAGATCTGCTTTGTCACCTCGATGATTATACCGGGCTTGAAGAGCATTGGCATAGTTTTTCAGAACAGCCGATCGAATTTCGTTCGAAATATGGATTGTTGCTTCCCTCGTGTTATCCAAGAAAGCGTCCAGATCAACATCATCGCCGGTCTGATCATACCGGTACTGATAAACAATTCCAAGATTGTTGAGATACCTCGCTTTCTTTGTAAGATCGCACTCGGAGTCTATTGCTTCTATATATAGCTTTCGTGCCGATTCTAGGTCTTCCGAAGAGTGATCGGCCGAGTATCGTGCTTGATATGCTTTTGCAAGCTCATACAGAGCCCACGCTCTATCAGGCTGTCCCGATGGATATTCGCGCAGAGCCAATTCTGCAACCTTCACTGCTGATAAGTTTGAGTCCATAGCTGTGGTAATCTCACCCGCTGCAGTACTGACGTGCCGAAATGTTGTTTGGATCCAGGGATAAATTTGCATCAACGACTTCTACAAGCAATCAAAGTTCACAAAATTACCGTAATTGACAAATTGCGGCTGACTTCTGAGGCAATCAAGGCAATTGACTGACCAATGAAAGCTGCAGCCTGACGTGGCATCACTTGATAAGCCTGCCGACTTCATGTTACACGAGGCTCATCGCGAGCATCCAGTCGTCTCAGACGCTCAGCTTCCCTCACTATTGAAATTTCGTCTCAGCGATTCAATCAATCACAGGTTCGAAGTCTTCGCAAGAACCCATCATAATGGCGCCAAAGTCACTGTCGGTGTTCATGAATGGGTATCTGGATCCAGCACAGGTAGCCCTCGGTCGCCTGGTCCTCGACATGAAGGATCCTGGACAAAACTTTTGTCGATTCGGCCAACTGGAACTACAGGAAGGCGATGTCTCCAAATCGCAATTCCAAGATCTGAAATCTCTTGCTAAGGCGGAGTCGTCTTCTGGGTTCAAACTTGCTCTCTCGAAAGTTCTTCAGCTTTTCGCTTCCAAGTCTCGAACAACGGTTGATGACATCTCGTCCAAGACAGCCATGCGCCATCAACTTCTCAACGTCAACGAGAAGTTCGAAACAATGTTCCAAGAAGACGATGTCAAAAAATGGTTGGAGAAGGTTGTCTTGACAGGGTCTGACATCTACTTAGTTGTGGGGCTGCACACACTTCAAGATGCTTCAATCAGCCTCGATCGACTTGCTTCGAAAGATATTGGTGGCAAAGCCCAGGCTCCAGTCACGGAAGCGTTAGCCCCGGGCATATCATCAATTCCTAGAGTCGGTAACAGCCTTGATGTCAGAATTGAGGGCGGACACTCGTCGACAAGCTCACTTGGAGCGTCATTCATCACTCCTGGGGAGCGGATCATTGCAGTCCAGTATCAGAAAGTCAGCGTGATTATGAAATCCTCGAGGGGTGTTAAGCATCTGGTCGACGCTGCATTGAAGAAGACAACAACCTGGAAGTCCTTTGGCGCCGCAAGAGGAGGTTCGGAATTGGACATTTTCGAAGTCAGCCTTGCCAAGGAAATAGGAGATGATGAGATAGCTGAGGACGGCGATTTTGAGACAGCTGTAGTAAGTGCTGGAGAGGCGTTTGTGATCTTAGCCTGATGGGAATTACTTGGATCACATTTGATAACAATATTGGCCTACCGCAAGTGTCACGAAAACGAAAAAATTAGAAAACTTCACGTTGGATACTGTCCTCAAACTTTCCCATTTGTGACCTCAAAATGTTATCCGATAAATAGGAGACTGCCAGCACTTCTTAAACTTGATACCATAACGTAGGTAATTATCAAGGATCTCAGTCATATCTTTCTCCTCCAGTGACTTGCCGTTCCGAGATACAATCCAGCAAGTGCAGGGGGAGCAAAAGGAGGCGAGCCAAACCCGGTCATCATTCCACCACCAAACCCACCACCTATGTTCGGCATCCCTCCTGTTAACATAGAAAGCTGTGGACCAAAGCCAGGTATGCCACTGCCACCTACCATATTCGCCATACCAGGGATCTGTGGCATTCGTGGCATTTGGGGCATACCACCACCCGCTGCATTTGCCATATCTGACATTTGAGGAAGTTGTCCTGCACCTGCACCACCACCACCAATACCACCACCGCCACCTGGCATGTTGGGCATACTTCCTCTTTGGGTTGGAAATCCTCAGAGAAGTCAGGCGGGTTTGGAGCTTGACTTACGCCAGCACCAGGGCCTCCAGATGCTACGTTAGGATTGTTCTGGTTGAGGAGTTGGTTGAGAACGGGAAAATTGTTTGAGGTTGATTGGGAGCTTGGCCTGGGTTATTGGCTAGCTACATAGCTACCATACGCTGCTGAAGGATATTTTCCACATTTGGCAAGTTGTTCATCGTGGTGTGGTCATCGAAGAGCTCAATACGTGTTCGAGCAGCTGTTTTATGATGAGCGGAGCCTTGCGGAGAATTGTGTTGGAGCTGATGAGACTTCACACAGCAAAATTAACGGGAGCAAAGGGATAAGGAGGTGAGGAAGTTTATATTTAAAGACTGTGGATGCATAGTTGTGACTTAGTCATGTCTATTCTGGTACGGACTCATGAGATTATGTCTCATTCTTGTGGGTAGAAAATACCCTTACTCGCCTTTAGAATGGCTAAATGTTCCCAAATGAGAGTCACTCCCGATACAATCCCACTTCGAAGTTCATGGTGAGCTCAAATTAGAAACTAGGCTGGTTCAAATCAATTATTGGCAGACTATGAAGACTTTCAGTCACTCGCAAAGACTGGACTCCTAACATGCATTCACAACGGTTGAGAAGTTCTTCGATTCTACATCCCGTCTCAATGATACCCAAAGTCTACGACTAGTTCATGGATCTACGAGTCTTTTTCTTCTCACTACAAAATCGCCACCAACACTATCAGAATGATATTTGGTACACCCCACCACTCACACACACCGTCATCGAGCCGCCCGCCCCGCCAGGTCTACTCTCAATAACCGCCGTATACCCATTCGGCGCATTCGGTAAGTTCTGCAGGATCTGTAGCATTTGGTTCATGTCAACTTGAGTTGCAGCTGCACCGACTATTTGAACTTGGTTTCCTGCGTTTGGGTTGTTGCTGAAGGGGTATTGATGGTAGGGGTTGTGTGCTCCGGCACCAGCTTGTTGCATTTATTGTTGCATCTGCTGTTGGATAGCAGCCCATGGGTTCTGCGGGTTGTTCATGATGAGGTAGTTGGTGGTGTAGGTTGCTCTAGGGAGAGTAGATTCTTCGGTGTTGACCTTGTGAAATGCGTTTGTACTTAGAATGAGTTTTGCTGCGCTTTAATGAAGTGTTGCCCTTGGGTCGCGAAGTTTTAAATAGTCTGAAAACTCAGGTTTATCTATCTCCCAATTTGTGTGGTTCTTATAGTCTGTTCAAATACGCGTGTTGTAGGAATCGTGTTGTTGAGTCGGTATCGGGATCCATGTGAATCAGCTCATCATCTCGCTTATGTATTTGAGTAAACAAACCACGGAATATTTACTACCTTGCTGCACGCTGCGTACAGTGAGATTGGAGTATTTCCCAACGTCGTAATTCACATGCATCATGCAGAAATTCGTCCTCTAGATTCGACGCCCAAGCCATTTTTTCATTCTCCTGCCTCATTACACTCCTCTCACGGCTTAAAAGCTCAAAGGTTCGAACATCATCGACCCCAATCACATTCTCGGCGACTCTCTTCTCAGAACTTGTACTTATACATTTTCCCATTCGCAGAGATTTTAACGCTTTCACTACTCTTTCCGTTTCTACTTGTTGAGTTTGTGCTCACAACAGTGCTGCTAGACCCAGCCGAGCTCGAGGTTGACACAGAGACATTTGCACCATTTACATTCACATTGACCTGATTCGTCCTGGCTGGAGCTGAGGCTGCAGAAATCCGTTGATTTGTACGTTGAATGGTGAGGCTTGTCCCAGAGGATTGGGAAGTTGTTGCCCAGCTCCTGGCGTAGGAAAAGCGTTATTGGCTTGTTGTATTAGTTGCTGCATCTGTTATTGGAATACAGCCCAGGGGCTGGGCTAGTTGTTCATAATAAAGAAGGTGGTGCTTTGACTTCGCGAGGTAGAGTAGATGCTCTGGTATCAGAATCGTGCGTTTCGACGCGGAGCTGAATTGTTGTGTGGCCTTGAAATTTGAAAAGCCGAATGGACTTTTGAGAACTTGAGAGGTTGGCCAGTTGAGCGTGCATATCATTTATATACTGATTCTAAGTGCCAACTGGTAAGGATGTCATACCGCGCAGATTCATAGAGTCATGGCGTAGGCGTTCGTGTGATTCAGCCCCACTTCTCGCTTATGCATCTGAGTAAACAAACCACAAAATTGAACTTCATGCGCTGCGCCCTTAAGTTAAAGATGGTACAGGCAAGACATTGTTTTTAGTTGATAGTCATGATGCAGAAAGTCAGAGGCCTGCAGAAGTATATATTGGAAGTTCTCCTAACTGATAGCTCTGCACAAGAGAACCACGCAAACTAGAGAAGATCCATTTTCTTCGAAAAGAGTGCTTCCCTGAGTTCGTCGATACACTGCCTGGCGTAGCTACGTGGTGTTTTTTTCTGTAAATCCTAAAGAGATAGCTGTGGTAATATGTTAAGGAGGGTTCATTGAGTGATTTTTACGGCTGGAGGGACACACGTGTTTCCTATTATTGATGAGGTCGTTCTTGTCAATGTCAGCTTTGTTGTCATTTGCAATCTACTCCTCAAACTCCAATGTATTGCCATCATGTTCATGTCATAGTGATTTTAGATTGCCCTCCTACAGAGAAATGCTCAAAGTAACAGGAAGTCAGGTTACTAACAAAAAGCCACTTTCTATCAATGTCAAGAGGAGGACATCCCCAATGTCTTCTCTAAAAAAGAAAAAGCACTGTGGCTGCGTGATGTATCCTTGACCGAGTCTTGGGCATAGAACGCTTGTCTCATTATTGGAGGCCTGCCCCATAAGTTGCTGCCAGCTCAAGTACCCTTATAAACAGTCATCGCCAGGTTCATATATGAACAATCCGTAATGCCCCTGACCACGATTCCGTGTTCATTTATCTCAACATCCAGAGTGAGTCGTACAATGGACTAGCATAAAAGTACAATTCCTCTCGTGTATGAAGTGGGGCCGAAGAAGTACGACAGAACTTCCAGCAAGTGCGCAGGGTGGAAGGCGGAGATCTGGCTGCCTTCTAGCCTTGACTAATTGGTACACCTTTGCCATCGATGACGAGTACTTGGAAAGAGAAGTTGCTTGATGCTACGTTGGCGAAGAGGGGTTGTAATGTGCAGTCAAGCCTGATCAACGACGAAGTAGGCTTCGAAGGCCATTCTCAAACACCATATCATTGTCAACGGCCCACTTGGTACTCATCGCTCACTCGTCCAAACGACAGAATTCTTCCCAAGCAAAGATCTGTGAAGCATATCCAAAATTTACCGAGTTCCTAGATTCATTTGAGATGGGATCAAAAGTACGCTGCTGTTCTTACAAAAGAGACAGCCTAGTCCAATGTCCCATCATCTCTCCTCCAACCATCATTCAGATTTTTTCCATTGTTGGGTCGTCGGAGTTTGAGGAGCTGCGAATTTGAGAAAGGTGGCCTTTATATTTTGTCCAAGCCTTAATAAATCTGGTGGACATGAAGTCAGCGAAACACTTCACCTGACATGAATATGTGGGATCGAGTAGTCCGGTGCTTCCGAACCACGACTTTGAGTGAGTCGGGTGATCAATCAATATTCTTGAGGGAACGAGGGGTATAAATCTAGACCGCAGGCCTTCCAAACAGACCAACAGAGAGCACTTTATTTGCAAAGCAGCATTACATGGGAGTTGGCCTCGGCTGTGGACAAAGTCGGGTCTATTCTGTCTGAATATCGCGACGTTCACACAATTTCGGCTCGTTAGGCTGTGCCTCTTGTTGTCGTAGAAAGAGTTCATTCATGGGCTAAAAAAACCTGTAGCACTCGGCTGGAAGAAACAAGAAATTCGCTGTCATCGAAGTCACCATTGTCATAAATGACTCGCATTCCTTTCCTTTCTGCATCTTGGCCAGCATTTGAGTACTCACCGACACGGGTGAGAGGTTTTCGATAAACAGCTTTGGAGCACGAATGGAGGTGCTTATATGCCTACGGAAATCATGAGATTGGATATAGCAGATCAAAGATCCAATGATGGTTTCGGCAGAGAATGGAAGCTAGAGAGAGAGAGAGAACCGGACGTGGAATTGGGAGAGGTAATCCTGATCCGACGGCTCCGTTTCTTTTTTTGATTCACATCAATTTTCTTCACTTTCTACTGCCTACATTATCCACACGCCAACCAAAAGTCCACTCACAAGTCTTCCAATATTATATTAATCCCCCCCCCCTTCCCCCACCTTGGAAACCCAAGCAAGACAACCAAGAGTCACCAGGAACGATCATTTTGCGAACTCACTTCCCATTACCCTCCCACTGACTCCACGGCCAATTTATGACCCCCCTAACCCAAACCTAGGTAGTAAACTCTTCTTCTCGATTCCCAAGTACCCCGAAGCGACGTACGTTGAATCAGGTCAAAGACATGAATAGACTTCTTCGGCAATTGGGAAACACTTCTTACTGTCGTTTGTCAGATTGCTGTCATTGATAATGCACCTACCTACATATCATTGTCGAAATCACCCACTTCATCCCCCCAACCCTCCTTGCTCAACATACCATCCATGCATAC